>SMGT01013566.1:58632-78223 GCA_004794575.1 Lanistes nyassanus
TTATATAATTCTCTTATAATTCTATAATTATTCTATAATTATAGAATGAAATCTTTTACTAAAAAATTAATTCTATATCTATAGAGTTTATTCTTTAACTATAGAATGAATTCTGTAATTATAGAATGAATTCTGATCAAAACAGTGGAAAAGATCTGTAGCTGTAACTTTACAGTCCAACAAACAAAAAAGTCGCTGATGCTACTCTTTCATCAGTGACAGTACAATGAATAATAACTACTCATTTTCTGATGAAAACAATGGTAAACGTTAATTGAATTGTACAGTTCCATAATAAATGTCCCTTATGTTTCTCCATTATTAAAACAAGAAAAAACATCAACAGTAAGGATCCATTAAAATCACCCTCCGCCAGTTTTGTCTTTTATGACAGTATAATGAATACCAAATTGTATTTTATGATTAAAACAACGGAAAACCTCAACAGTAGAGTTCAATTAAATAAGTGTCCCTTATGTTTCTCCTTTATCTGTGATAACACAATGAAAGCTAGATATCTATTATTTGTTTCAAACAATGGAAAATATCAATGTAACTATACAATTAAAATTTTCTTCCTCCTCAGTGACAGTAGAACGAATACTATTTTTTTATATTAAAACCACTAACAACCACTTAATTGTACTGACCGTCTGCCTTAATTGTTGGGAGGTCCTTTAGGGCAATATAAGCCGCCTTTCAACAGGCGACAGAGGGAGCGGGTTAAAGGGATCACATCATCGGATCTCACATCAAACACAGGTGAACCTCAAGCCTGCGTCCTCAGCCCGTTCTTGTACATTATCTGCACACGACTGCAGATGCAAGAACGGCGAAAGGATAATCAAATAAGGGGATGATTCTTTCATCCTGGGACTTATGTCAGACGAACATAGTAAATGTAATCACCAAAGGTCACTAAGCGATTGTGCAGAATGTTGTTCTAGTCATCATCTAGAGCTTAATGTTTCTAAAATTAAGAAGAACTAGTCATCGATCAGAGGCCCGATGCAACATCCATTCAACGAATGACCGTCGGTCGCAATAAAGTCGAGATTGAGGACTCTGTCCTGTCTTGTTCTCATCCTTGACTGCTTATGCTGATCACGGCAGGACGACTGCATGCTGCAAGAAGGCATTCATGTCCGGGAAGTTGGAGTATGTCGTTCGGCCCGTGACATTGCGAGACTACTCAGAGACAACCGTGTTTTCCTTGCATGCAGGCCAGCTGAGGGGCACATCTTTTGTACATTTTATTCTGTGCTGCACCTGCTCTGACTTTTGTATACATGGCTCATGTCCCTCATTGTAGGGAGTCCCGCTGTTGCAATAAAATAGCCAATTAAATGTGTTGTTGGTGGTTACATAATTGAATAAGGTACAGATGTTTTGGCATTGGGCAGTGCGTCCAATCTGTACCAGTTTTTCAATTCTTTTGCGGGTATATATCGATGATGTTCACCTGCCCGTCAAGCAAGGTAAAAAAAACTGTTACACGTTACTAAACAATAGGCGTCATTCTCCCTGGCGAAAAGTTCCAGTTTCTAATAAACTTGCACTAGCAAAAGCAGTTGAGCCTCCTTATAGTAATATTCTATAAGCCGACTTCTTATGACCTAGTCGGTTTTAGCAGTAGTAAGACAGTAAACCAGGGGCAAATCACGTGACCATTAGCAGTTGTCGATAATTCACCCAATGCCGTCAAACGTGACCTGTACCGCGTGACATGCACCACGTGTAGTTGTGTTGGGGTTTTCACTGACGCTTTCACAAAGCAATGGCTGGAAGAGTAGGCGAAGGAAATGTGCCAAAAAGGGATCATTATTGCTGTGTATGCAGTACTTATCGCGGGAAAAGTGAAGGGAAAAGGATCTCGCTGCACCGCTTTCTAGCAAACACACAGGAGAACGCCGTGTGGACGAGAAGAGTAAAACTTGTCATGGCAGACGGCTTTCACAGTTTCAGACAACAAAACATAAATAGCCGCTTGTGTCGTGAACATTTCATCGGCAAAGGACCCAAAAGACTGTTCGTCATTTTGCCTCGTTGTTTTTGCACAAAGAGATCAAAACATCTGCTGTAAGTTCCTTTCTCTAGAAGTAGAAAATAATAACTTCAGTGTTAAAAACTTACCATGACAACAAAAGAAACTGAGCTAAGCTAGACTAACAGGAACATTGATTGGTACGTTGTGATCGTGAAGATCGTTAAACACGTGTACCTGCTTCAAAGGAAGTAGTCACAAAGAATGTTTTCCGTGAACTTGATGGCAACATTTTCCACTGTTCTCCAGTTTTTCAAAGTAGCTGGGTCTGGTAATACATAGCTGTTCGACAACTGTAATTTGTGCAGCTTTCTGTGCAAGACATTCCCGCTTGCTTCAGCGTCTAGCCGAGTATCTATTTTTAAGGTGAACCATCCTTTTGGTCGGGCCACAATCTCAAATTTGCGTCCTGTAACGCACTGCTGTCGCTCCTTTAAATATGATTTTAATTTTGGCACAAACCACGAGTCAAACTCGGGGCACAATGATGATTTCATCTGCAATACCACGCACACACCACCCCCAATCACCAAACACTGACCAGAAGACCCGGATGTTAAGGGAGAGCACTCGATATCAGGTATATGCTTAACGGGAGGTAAGAACCCCATTCGTAGACAATAAAAGAATGATTCCATCGGTAACCAGACCCAGTATGACATCATTCATTAAAGGTAAAAATCGACGAGAGATCTAAAAGTAACCAGGCGGCTTTGCTAAACTGTATCTTCTACAACGTGAGGCGGGTTTTGTTAGAAAATTTATTGCCATCTTTATAACAACCAGACGAAACCACTCCATGTCAGTCTCTGTACAGGACCAAATATTGGTGAGCTTGTTTGATAGATCTTTGAGATATTCCATGCCGTAAACTTCAACACGGACTGAGTGTAGTCAAGAGTTAAACTATTGCGACTAAGACATCGGGCGGTTGGTCAGACTCATAGGATCCTGTACGCTGCGACCTACTTCTAGTCCGCTGACGTCACACATTGTATCACGTGATTTTTTAAAAAATCAATATCCGGTTCATTCTCAGTGTAGTGTGTCGTGGGCTGTGTGTGTTTTACCGTGGCCTTCACAGGCTCGTCACACGATCCAGCTGCACTGGCTTTTATGAATATGACGAATGACGTTCGACATTTTAACACCCCGATGAGTGATTTTAAAAGAAGAAGAAAGAGACGACAGGGAAGGCCACAAGGCCTATGTACATGTTACTACTGCTGCTGCTTAATTTATATTGGAGCTTATATATGTGTAAAACTAAACTAGGGTTGCATTGAACTGCAGGTAGTACACCCATCCCATTCAAATAGGTTGTTCGTGTTTTGTTTGGTTTTTAAGAATCGAGGGATAAAATGAAAGTTAGATAAACATACCTCACGACACACACTTCCACATTCGTTGCAGTACGTATGGTTACATTCGAAAAGGCTTCGTTTAAGTTGCTCAAGCAAAAATAAATATGATTATTGTTTAGATTGGCATGTGGCAATATAAAGTATTGAACAGTGGAATGCCCTGGCATTTCAAATACGTAAAATAACCAACACTGACATTTTTTAAAATACCACAAAAAATCCTTGCCATTTAAAGACTCATTATGCAATATTTTGCGGGCTGAGTCTGCCTCTTAAACATCATGCGTGATCTTTTATTCTTATTGAGCTTTTTTAAAACTGACGCGTTATTCTTTTGCCTCTTTCAAGTTTGTTTGAATGCACCATCGAATTTAAATCCCTTTATGTTGTTGCATCCTTTTTTATTGTCATTATACCGGATTGAGATTGTTGTATATTGTCATTCTAATTTTATTATAGTGTTACTATGGTTTGCTATGTTTATCCACGTGAGAGGGTAGTGCTCTTACTGTGCATGGCGTCATGGCTTCAGCAGGCAAGGTTTCTCGTGTACAGTGTGATTCAGTATGTCCAAGTTCACACACGAAGTGCTTATAAAGCAGATGTATAGCTTCCAGAACATAGGGATCCCCACGGAAACATACTTGCGTCCACACAGAAAGACTCATTTTCCAAACTTGTCCTTGTTCTACAAGAAATTTGATGAACCAGACGTCCTTCATGTGATCTTTATCTTTGTAACGAGATTCACTGTTACATGTAACCAAACACAATGCTCAAGTTCAAGTTCAAGTTTCTTTATTCTTTAACCCTCAGGGGGTATTCAGAAAAAATGAAAAAAAATTGTCAAAAAACAAACAAAAAAACCCATCAATCATAAATTCACCTGGCATGAGGATATGCATATATTGATAAGCAAAATCAATGATTAATAAACACACAAATAACACGCTCAATCACTCAACCAGACGTACCCACACGCAAAAAAAATAGGCACATATTCATCTATACATTAATGTACTCTACTAAGAAGTATTTTTGTTTGGCATTCTATCAATGCAGGAGGTGTGTTGCGCGCGCAGCGTATTCTATTTTTAATGCGGCGCGACCCATTATTGAAATATACGGGAGGCTATAACCCTGATCACATACAAGTGTGTGAGATTGAGGTGTTTTATTGTACCTGGATGCAGTTTGCACAGGTCGGCCTTCTCTTCATCTTTTGGCTGCCCCTAGTACTAGTTTATTTGCAGCAGTCGTGAACAAAGGCCTGACCAATAAATCAAAACAAAGGAAGGCCTGTTTATTCAAGCGCTTAGTCGTTTCAGAAAAAAAACAATAACCGCCGACGTTTGTCCTTAACCACCTCAGACTTGTTTTTGACCGTCGAAGTTCGCTTTACATCCTTTCCTTGTCTTTGAAGCTAGTAAACCTTACGATGATATGCCACGGTTCGCGTCTTCTCTAAGTAGGTGACCACGTTTAAAGCACACATCTTCCGTAAAATCAATTTTTACAGCACAAGCACAACTCTCAGCCTAGTCCTGCGGTGCAGGAAGGAGGCAGGGGTGGGGTGGGGGTAGGAGGAGGGGGACGTTGTGAAAAACCAAATCGTTTCGTCTTCTCCTTCCTTTGGACTCCTCACGTTCCTCCTCCGGGTTTCCCACTTTCTCTCTCAGTTCTTTGTTTTATTTCTTAACTTCTGTGGATTCTGTCTGTGTATTGTCGAATTTTATTACATTTTATGATCGTCTATATATTTGGTTTTTCATGGCTCTTTTTGATTCACTTTCTGTCTCATTGACAGTGACAGTTTCACAAACATCAACTCATGTGTACTAATCACCGTCTTCACACAGCACGGCAGCTTGATTTGGAGTTGGGGGAGAGTGAAGAAGAACTGTCGACAGCTTTCTGTTTTTTTGGGGATGGGGTCAGGGGTTATGTTCTATATCCTCTCACTGCAGTAGAAAGCAGGTTAGCACAGTCACAACTGCCACAGGACCGCTTTCGAAGGAATTTGTGTGCGAATGTGGCTGTCTGCCGTCTCTGCGCGCGTTTCCCCATGAAGTTGATTTAGGTCTAGCAAAACAAATCACAGGGACTTCGAAATGGCCCCAATGGGTTCGATGATTTCGTTCACACTGCTGCAGTACAATTACAAATATACATGAACTAATAAGTACATGGTCATCTGTATGCACATTTATCTTTTTTGTGTTATTAAATCTTTGTTTTATGAGGCGCGGGAGAAGAGTACTTGACAGAAGAAGGGGAATGGCAAGAAGCGAGGGAGAGAATATATGAGATGAGGAAGAAGGAAAGGCGGGGGATGGTTTCCTAATCTGTCTCCCTCCCCTTCTAAATCTACTTGAAGGACAGCCTTTGTAGACGTCATTCGAGCCGAACTTAGCTGGTCGCGAGACTGAAGCTCGTATGACGGTAAAGGTCTGGTGTTTCCTGCAAACCATTTCTCCCACCTCCATGACTCGCTATGATGTACAGGATTGCTGCTGCCATTTCCACCATCCCTTCACAAAAGCACCCTTCCCCTGCCCTGGAAGCTTCAAACAAAGAAGTTCAAACTCTCAGGACGTTTTGCCTCCCGTCAGAATCGGCTCGTTTTACCGTGGAATGGTATTGTAGTGGGTTCTAATCTGGATATATATTTTTTTTTTTAAAACTGCACAGCATGCTGTAACTTTTGTTCGCGGAAAAGTTGTACCGAGTCCCTGCTTAGTAATTCCCAGTCGCACTTGACCTCAGAACTCTGGTGCTGGAAAACGAAGACACGTGATTCAATAAAAAAATTTCTTTTAACATAGTTTCTTGCAGATCCTACTCGCGCGCGCGTGTGTGCGTGCGTGTGTTTTAAAGACGACCTTTATCCTTTAAACGCCATCCCTCTCTTACCAATCTCTATGTCCTTATTTACTTCCCCGCACAAACTCCCACACACCCCGTTCATCTCGGCCGGTGTCGATCGAGAAAGCTTCTGTCGAGGTCTCAAGGACTTGCTCAGGTAGTATTTGATTGTCACATGTCACTCCTAGGATATCACCTGTCACTCTTAGCTTATCCAGCTAGCTCCTCCCCTTCTCTTCACACTTAAGGTATGTGAGTGAAACGCCATTGGTCATGACAGCTGCCCTGCTCCACCTAGTCTGACCAGAACCAGTTTACTCGAGGTTAATGCGTCAGAACGCCTACTACTTAAGGTGTGAAGAGAAGGGGAGGAGCTAGCAGGCTAAACTAAGAGTGACAGGTGATAACCTAGGAGTGACATGTGACAATGTCACTCATATAAATCAACCTTTCTACCATAGTTCACGTCTTTTCCCTGAAAAAATACTGTTTTCACTTGACTCGGATATGTACATGCACTTTCATTTTAGTCAGCGTATCAGATCTAGCAATGTGTTCTTACTCTGACTTACTTCCTATCAAGCATTCTATCATTACTCTTATATATATATATATAGACAGAGAGAGATGTATAATATCTAGTACTGTGTTACTACTCTATGTATCTAGTGTTGCGTCTCGTGCATATCGTGCTTATCAGACGGTCTGGTCCCTAGACGAATCTCCTTTCCACTTAAAAACAAAGACCTGGCATGCGATGGGCACACAACACGTCATAATACACAACATAATACACTTGGTAAGACCATACTGTAAGGTACACTAGAAGGCTGAAGGGGGAGAGGAAGGAGGGGGAGGGGGGTATTTGTTGCTTAACGTCCAGCCGCAAGCTATGTGCATATCAGGACGGTGTTGCTTAGACAAAGTTTACGTGCTGCCACACGTGGGACTGTTGTCGCAACACGGGCCTCATGCGTCTGGCAGGGCAGCTACTAGATTGTCAATTTGTAAGTCTTAGGTATGACTCGGCCGGGATGCGAACCACCCACCTTCCGCCTCGGAAGCGGACGCCTTAACCACTAGACCACCGAGGCGGTCGGGGAGAGGAAGGAAAAAAGATCTCGCTTGGAATGGACAGCACTTGGCTTCCCAGGTTTGGTACAGATAACGGACGACAGACCAGAATGGAAGCGAATCCCACAGTCCTAAGACATTGTACACACTAAGACCTTGTACGCCACGGAGCTTATATGAGATGAGATGAGACGATAACGAGTGTCCTCTGATGAGACGGCCCCAAAATGTGCGTTTGCGCAAAGAGTATATTCATATGGTAATTTGGCGAAAATCGTTTTTTTCGCACAGCCCGGCCCTTCTCCCGGGTCCTTCCGAAGCCTCTAACTTCTGACCCCTGCATGCCGCATATCTCCTGACCCCTGCATGCCACATAACTCGCCTGACCCCTGCATGCCAAATATCTCAAGCCCATTTCTATCTACACGCAGTCACGAATGTCTGCCTTTGATCAACAAAGTATGATTGTACGTGACATTATCAGCAGCGAATGTGTTGCCGGACTTGCTTCTTTGCTCGACCAAATAACGGACTAAATTCATAAACAGTTTAGCTGTTTTGTAACTGTTGCATGAAAATTAGGGAAAGTCTTGTTCTGTCTTTCGCATTGTCTTACTATGCTAAGAATAAAGTGTATCTTAACACGCTATTCAGAAAGAATCTTTGGGTTTTGTTTGTCTGTTTGTTTCTGTAACAAATACGATCTGGCAACTGCTTTCATAATCCTATTTTTATGTGGTACATATTATGGCAAAGCGAGACAGGGTGGCATATTGTCACTTATGATAAGCGGATGGCTGAGTGGTTAATGTGAAGGCCTCACTACCTGGAAGAGTTGGTTGGATACCTGTAGCCGCATAACACATAAACTGGCACTCAGCTCATCAAGATTTTAGATACCTGACCTATGGGTTAAGGAATAGAAGACAGCTAGAGAGAGAGAGAGAGAGAGATGCGTACTGCACTCAGGCGTGCCCACAGAAAAAAAGTGTGTGTGTGTGGGTGGGTGGGTGGGGGGCTGGGGGGGTCTCAAACACGCCCACTCCCCTACGACTTGAAACAGATCACAGAACATACAGCAGTTTTTTGTTTAGGAGAACCCAGTTGCTAGTGACCTATGGGTCAAAAATGGGAACCACGCGCGCGCGCGCGTGTATGTGTGTGTGTGAGAGAGAGAGAGAGACTGTGAGCGGGCGGATAAATATAGGTACCTGGGGAAGTGTGTTGGAAATCATGGATGGTTGAGTTATCATAAGGACGTCCCTGACTAACATTCCAACTGTCACCAGCAGATAAGCACCACTGAGCCCCTTTCTCAAGGATTTGCGTTCCTGACAAGCATATACAACCTTTCTTTAAGAAAAAGAAGATACTGTGTAATTTCTGTGGTTTCCTTTGTTTAAATACACCATTGTAGACAATGGAGACAACGTTTTCAGAAATTTCAAATAGCCGCCCCTAATACATTTTTGCTTTGCATCGGTTAAGTTTCAAAGTACTGGAATATTTTGTTTCTGTGTAAATAGAATGAAATAAACCCCTGATTTTTTTCTCCTGCCTTATGTGTCACATATGTGTGTCGATGTGCACACTCATTTTAGTTAACACTAACAGAGTATGAAATATGTATCTCAAAGATACCTTTAGGTGGTGTGCAAGTCATTTAAGTTAACATATTAAACAAATTGGATCATGAAATATTCGGATTATCTTTCTATTAAGTAGAAGAGATACGTGTAACACAGGTACGTATATCTGATATCGCTTTGCGCAATGCGCTGAGTCGTTGAAGTTCTTGCCAGTGACACACTTTCTGCCTACCCTGACCCTCACTTGAAAAAAAACCACGATACATTCTGAGCAATCAGCGACAAGGTCAAGGGACATCCTAACAAAACTTTTCTGCGGTATCAAATTCCGCACGTGTGTTTAAAAACAGCGCAACTAATAGCTGAGAATATACAGATCAGTTCTAGTGTAATATTAGACATTTCGATAATTTCATCCTCCTTTCTTGCTCTGCTACATGCCGCAGAAAAATTTTAAACTTAGAAGGTAACGAACACCGTGGATACACAGTGTTTTAGCTAAAATCTTACAATCTATGTTGAGAAAGCATAAAAAGGTAATATCAGTGTCAGACTTTGAAAGTTATTTATTCATTCTTTGCCCTGTCACGGGGGACGAGAATGGCCGAGTAGTTAGACAGCTGACCTTTGAACCCTTCAATACCAGTGGGCCGCAGCACACTCCCCCTAGCTGACCCAGCTGCGAAAGTTTACCTGGACCACGGGTCAGGGAAGGTCAGCCACTGACGAACAGATGCGCACCGCCCTCGCGATACTGGACCACAGAAAAGTGGTCTTCACCGATACTGGGCCACAGAAAAGTGGTCTTCACCCCCCCCCCCCCCAACACACACACACACACGGTCACAAAAGGTCACAGGGCAACCTTCACCTTCTCCCCATCCCCTGACAGACTGGACATGCATCTGCTGCGCATTCATAAGCTCCAACGCACGCATGACTATGATAGCACAATTCTCTTGGATAACATAGCGCACATCCTTGGAATGGTTTCTTCGTGAAGAAGAGGATTCTGCTCAACCCACCAGGACTCACATGTCCATAAATTTCCACTGCGACAGTAATGTTTCCCGAAGAGGATATGAACGCTGTTCCTTTTTTGCAGGTAGGGCTAATAAACGTAGCTTGACATTATACCGAGTCGTCTTGTGTTCGGCCCTTCTTTTCAAGCATAAAAGGTCAAGCCGTGCGGCGGGGTAAAACTTTTCGAAAACACTGACTCACTCTACACGCAATGTTTATCTTTGCACAAGGCCCGCTCATTCAAATGCAGTCGACAGGCGACAGCACTTGGTGTCACTGCTGACATTGCTGAAAAATGTCATGGAGATTGGTCGTCAAAATGTGTAACACTATTACACCTTTTCGTGTACCGTTCACTTCAATTTCCCCGAACATCTGGTGGAAGATAAACCCGATGTGAATCGTAATGTGGAATATGTTTACGACAAGCGGCGGAGATCGTTTTAGGCCTGTCCGGTTTTGTGAATAAGCAGGCCTACGACAGCAAATTTAAGTTCACAGAACAGCTGCAGTCCCGACTGGTCTTTCTAGTGTGTGCGATCAGCCTTGGCAAGGTATGCAAATTGATATTCATATGTAGTCCCGTTTGTATGTGACAGTCAGTAGCTGTACATGCGATCCAGACCATTTCAACAGTGGCCCAGTTTGAGAGAAGACCTCTTGATAACTCTGTGTAAATGTTTACCAGCAAAGAATACAAGCTAGATATAACAGGGGTGGGGGTAGCAGAAATAACACAGGACTAATTCTAGTAAGCTACGTGTAGTGTGTCCGGATGTCGGAGTTTCTGCATGATGTGGATATTTATCTCAAGATAAAAAAGCTGCTTTATGTTCAAACACTTAGGTGAAAGATTTCTATCGGTTCCCTTCTTATCGGGTAAATTCCAGAGACGGGTCAGAAGGGGATCAAATATTACCCCACACCGATTGCTTTCACAACGCTTGAAACGTCTGAATAGATTGCAATGCTGCGTACATAGTAGTTAGAGCAGAGTTAAAACATATGCATTTTTATGTATGATGTTTTAGACCTTCGCTGGTAAAGTGTTCCACTCAGCTTGACTTCCTATCGGTATTATGAGTTTATAAGTGAAATAATACCCTAAATGAATTTTATCTATGACAGCGGCACAAAGCACAAGAAAAAAACATTTCAAGTGTAGTTTTCGGTTTGGGTAATAACATTCTGATAACACTATGCTGTAGTTTCTTTTTTAAGCAGTGATAAAAAACAGCAACTGGAATATCTTGTTAGGGTCCCAAGGGCTCCTGTTCTAACCTGGAAAGCAATGGAATATGCTCGACATGGAGATAGTTCCGACCAGACGACAGCGCGCTTTGATAACCTGGTACTTCAGCTTGACGAAGAACCGTATCGGTGGAGGAGGGACATGTTTGAGTACCAGCCCGGGGAGGATACATCACTGCCTAAGAGAGATGACAGCCTTCCGCTTCATTTCCTCCCAAGGTGGAGTGACAACCTCGGGTTTCAGCACGATGGAGAGGGGCTGTCGAGCCGGAAAAGGGACTCTGTACATACTCACGGACAAAACAAAGAAATGCGACTTGCATGTGCAGCTGCGCAGGACAACGCCCACAATGAAACAAACAGAAACAAACACGACGAAAGGTCTGAGAGCAGCATCCTTCCGCAACCTATACAGAAATTACTCACTGCTGGAAATCGTGTTTTTTCAGCCGTCGTGAGGACTAAAAATGTTGATGGAGGGAAGGTGTCAGACAGAGAAGACGTGCAGGACGAGCAAGGTAAACAAGAGAGCCCCCGTGCTTACAAGCGTAGATGGTATATTCTACTACTGTTCTCGCTCATAGCCTTCACCCAAGGCTGCGTCTGGAACGCATTCGGGCCGATTTCCTCCACCAGCCAGTACGTCTTCAACTGGACTAACGGAGACATCGCTCTCATCAACAACTGGGTTTTCATCTCGTACTTCATCGGAGGTGTTTTCTTTTCGTGGATGCTGGACGTGAAAGGTAAGACGATGAAGATACATTATAAAATGCGTGTACTGACTGAACGCGGGCGTAAAATATGCGAGGTATAAAGCGGGCTCATCAGTAACCTTAACACTTCCATCGGAGTGTTTTCATCTATTGAGGTCATTGTGATCTCCGTATAGATTTCGGTACGATTGAATTAATATTATGACTTCCCGTATTTAAAAAATGTAAAAAAACTGTAAATGATAAAAACATAATTTCCACTCGGGCCGAAAGAAAAATTAAGAGAATAAAATGATTCCTACCTGAAATCCGTCCAGTGTGAATTCTGTGTAAGAGGCTGCGTTGAAAAATGTATCCAAGTGAATAAAGCAAACTGGCACTTGTGATTGTAACTCCTAAACAATATCCCCTAGTTTCGAGACCACAGTCTAGAAGAAATCGTGTATTGTGTGGTCTAAGGGAAGAGTCTCGATAGAAAAAATGATTTCGCTATAAGAAAACACCAGTGACATCCCTTGTCGGCGAACCCCCTTTTTTTACAGAAATTTTTTAAGTCAACTGTCTCCAAAGCGACGTCAGCCGTAGAAAATTTCTAGTGGCGTACCGTCTCCAATGCGTCAGGAAAAGAAAAACCCTAATCACGGTTTTCATAATACAGCGATACGAAGGTGTAATGAAGAAACCAGCTATTTTATTTATTTATTTATGAGAAATGGAATAGGTGAATGGAGTAGGGACTTGCGATATAGGACATATGTCGTGCACCCTTTGTCTTTGTAGTCATCAAATGTCTATTTGCCTTGTCCTAGGTCTTCGGTGGGCATGTCTTACAAGTACTTTTTTAATGGCTTCTGGATCCGCTCTGCGATGTATCACCATGGAAACGCCTGCTATAACATGGTTTGTGCATAGCCGTGTAATCTGTACAAAGCAGCATAGTTTAATTAATTGGCAAAGCCTGTGCTTTATCTTGGTCAGTATCCAATACTCCACGACTTCAGCTTATAACACACAATTTATGCTTGAATGTAGATTGTTGACGGCCAAAACGACCAGCTAAACCAGACAGCGATCCCCGAATGGTCAGCTGGCACACACACACACACACATGAATTACCTTTGTCATTATCTAACTCCTATCAACTTCGGCTAATAACACAATGATTATTGGAAGTGAGGTCTTTGCCCTAGCCAAACGCCCACTCTAAGGAAGTCAGCGATTGTCTTAGGGATGAGCTGACTTCATTGCTACAGGCTTGTGAACTTCGGTCATCTGTTGAATGGGCTGGCGGGACCAGTAGCCATGGGTGCTCCCCCCTTCGTGTCTGCAGTGTGGTTTCCCTTGGAACAGCGAGCCACGGCCACAGCTATGAGCACAACTTCCAACTTCCTAGGCGTTGCCATGGCCTTCGTGCTGGGTGGGTCCCTCAGTTGTCTCCCCTGCTATACCTTCTTATCTTCTTTCCATTGGTGCTGGTCTATGTCCTTTTAATCAGAAGTAGTGTTCGGAAAACTGGTGCTCTCGCGTCGTCTATAAAGCTGTTAGGAGTAGAACTAATATTATTACGGGAAAACGTTTATCTCTACCTTTTAGATTTTACTTTCGGTGTTATTTCATTAGTCTTTTATATATATATGGATTTGAATTTTAATTCTATTACCCTGTTCTGCAGATTTCAATTTGTCCCATACCCTACTGGTTACAAGTCAACTAGTTTGCAACCCCTTTTTGACTTGTGATTTATTTACACATACTTAACATCCTGGTGGCCATTTATCACCAGGATTGTCAGTTACTTTGCATATTGCAATATCTTTGACACAACGGAGTCGTGCGTCCTACAATGCGCGACGTCGCCGAAATCACAGCGATTTTCGAAAAATTGTTAAAAAAAATACTATTAAAGTTAAAGGTATCATTTAAACATTGTTAGAAAGATAAATTTAAGTAAAATAAGATTGTTCCTACCCGAAATCCGTCCGTTTGTGGAAGACTGTTTTGAATTACGTAACCAAAGTGATGTAAGCACAGTCTTGAAACAGTTCCACTCAATGCACTCAGTGGACCACTCACACGAAACACTCGCCCATGTCAGCCGTTTGCAGCACTTGTAATCCATAATACGTTGTGGAAATTATCCATAAATGCCAGGATGCAAGGCATCAACAAGCACACAAAGAAACAGTTGTAATCCAGCGCTTGTCTGGCAGAGAAACGCCTAAGTCTACTATGGCGGCCGGCCTTTGTCTCTCGACTAAACAGTCGGCGCGAAACTGGCGGGACAGATTTGAAAATGTGGTCTATTTTATGGTCTAAGGGAGGAAACTTGATAGAAAAATGATTCTACTATTGGAAACGCCAGTTCCTTCCCTTGTCTGCGAATCTCTTTTGACGTAAAAATTCGTAAGAAAAACATGTGAACCCCCTGACCGTTACGTTATGAACAGTAGCAAACTTCTCACGGAGCATACTGCCCACCCCGATTCCAGTGTGTTGAAGGAAGATGTGAGATTTGGATAAGGTTGTAGATGTTTATGGCCTTTAGAAGATCTTTCCTTGTGACCTTGGCGTCGTTAGTATACTTGTTATGCCACTGTAGGTATATTGCTTCTTAAGGTCTTTTCCCCTCATTATGATCAAATGGGGATGTTATCTTGATGACGTTTATGGCTGGTTTCGCTTTAATTGCTAGTTCAGCCAGCCTGTCTGCTTCCTCGTTGCCTTAAATTCCTATGTGGGAAGGCGCCCCGACATCCTTTATTTCGTCTTTGCCATAGTCTATGCCACAACGTAACATTTTAAAAGGTTATGATTTCATCATGGCTATTCTTTAATAGATTTCGAACGACCTGTAATGCTGATGAGGAATCAGAGACAGCTTAAAATAAATGTTATGTTGTAGTTTTCCTACTAGTTACTGCTAGTAGCTTTATGCAATTGCCTATTGAAATGCGTTCTGCTATGAGTGGCTAGGAAGCTCGGCTGCAATGCTTGTGTCTTTCGTTGCGTTAGCCCCTATTCAAGTCGTGAAGATGGCCGGGTCATGCGACCCAACCGTGTTTATCTGGAAATGGTCTTTAAAATTAGGGTTGAGTTTATGTTTAAATTCTGACATTATTTTGTTGTTGATGATGATGATGATGATGATGATGATGATGATGATGATGATGATGATGATGATGATGATGATGATGATGATGATTTTTTAGGCCCCAATATAGTTGACCAAATTTCAAGTCAGAGTTCAACTTTCAGCAACGCTTCTTTGCCGTCAGCCACGTGAGTGAATCTAGTTGTTTGTGACTGTTATATAAAGTATAAGTAGCCTTTGTTTGTCGTAATCATTTGATCATATTAATATACGCTCCTGTAAAAGTGTCCAGTGAACAGACTGATTCGCCTATTGTACACCTTACTAAATGTGCTAATCCAAACTGCATCGCATGTTAAATAAAACTGCCTTATTATCTAACTATATCTGGCACACCCTGTACACATTTATATAAAGAATTAATAAAATTTAAGCTGTGACCATTCCGGATGTCCAAATTTGACAATGTCGGTTTAGAGTGTGTTATGTGACACTTTAGAAACGGTATTCCGCGCTGCAGTCTTAAAAGATTAACAAAAGGACAGAAAAATCCCTGCGATGTTGTTCAAGTCTTTCGACTCGGCTTGATGTTAAAGATTACCTAAACCGTTCTTATTATTGAACACTATTCTAACACCGTTGCTATTTTTCAATTAATTTTATTTTCAGGAGCCAGGCCTTTGCAAATCGTGTTACCACACCTAAACACAGTTTACCAAACAATACTGCAGATCCCACATCAACATATCCTTCCTATTCAGGTTTGCAGCTTGTAATTTCTATTGTGTAGATCCTTTTATTGAAGCTGTTAATCAAAGTACGACGTAAACGATGCTATCAATGATAAATTTCGTTGGTCTAATTATGAAATACTTTTATTTATGACGTAAATAAAAGCACTTACACGTGACAATCGCAGTTATACATCCTGGAATTCTTTTCTTATCGGTAATATGTTTCCGATCATGTATATGCAGTAAAATATAAGTTTTTCAAATAGGTAATGACGTGGGGTAGTGTGTGATAGTGTTTGTGTTTTGTGTGTTTTGTCTGTGTGTTTTGAGGTTATTTTAAATAGACTCACGAAATACTATTAGAAAAAAATGGTGAATATATGAATTCGATTTCAGACTCCGTCCAAGTTGCCGATGTTAAGAGCAGCATTCAAAGATACATGATAATTGGTATGTATTTGTATCTGCTTTAAGTTAGCCGATGTTTGTTCCTTGGAGAGGTGATGGAGGGAAGAGGGAGCTAGCTGGGGATGAAGAAAACAGACGGAGGATAGGACAGAAGGAAGAGGGAGAAGAGAGGGTTCAGCTAGAGATGGAGCAGGAAGATAGGCGAGGAAAGGAACCCCTTCCCAACCCATTTCAAAAATAGTCTTTCTTGACCTCATTCGACCCAAACTTAGCTGGTCATGTGACTGACGCTCGAATGTCAGGAAGGGGCGGGTGATTTCTGCAAAACTCCCAGCTAGTGCAGGAAAGCTGCTGCCATTCCTTCCACCACCCACCCCCCCTTCCGATCTTAAAAGCACCCTTCCCCTGCTTTGGGAGCTTCAGACAAAGGATTTTATGCTTTGAGGAGCGTACTGTCACAATCGGGTATTGTAGTGCGTTCTAATCTGGATGCATAAAACACCCTGGGTAGCATGATGCAACTTAAGTTTGCGGAAATGTTGCATCATGTCCAAGTTTGGTAAGTCGCAGTCACACTTGACTTCACGACCCTGATGTTGGAATCAAAGAAGAAGAAAAGCTCCTAGTAACATTAATAGTTTTATTTCTGGGCCCTGTGTGTGTGTGTGTGTGCGCGCGCGCGCGCGTGCGTTATTGCGTGCATGCGTGTGTTTTTTCCCTCACCCACTATCTGTATATTCCCTTTCTAATGGAAACGATGACTTCTTTAACCTACAAAGTTCTCTGTAGTTCCAAAGTAAATTTTTAATGCCATAATTAGTTTCAGAAACTTTAGGAAACAGTTAATACCAAGATTTTTTCTTTGGAAACTGCCTTGTAGGTAATCTATTATTTATCTGAATAAATAGCCTACATTTTCAATGTGTTAAATGATATTACATTCAGCTTTGATAATAATGCCTACATCTCTGATGTGAATCAATGTTTTCTTTTAGTTTCTGCTATTTTTTTTTCCTTTTCATTATCTGTCAGAGGCAGGATGGTGTGCGGGTTTGTTCCTGTTAATCCTTATTTACTTCCCCGCAAAACCTCCCACACCCCCGTGCGCCTCTGCGGGTATCCAACGAGAAAGCTTCTGTCGAGGTCTCAAGGACTTGCTCAGGTAGTATTTGGTATCATTTTAGTTATCAGCTGATCGCCGGTAATACAGTCTGTTGTAAATATGTGTTACTGCGGCAGACTTGAAACGGTTTCCTCGCACGCCGGCAGATCAGAGAAAAAAGCTGTGTTACTGGGTGTGCAGAATGTAAGAATGGGATCAAGTTCAAGAACAATAACTCTTTCTTCAATCTCATTATTTTATATCACTGGAACGTCGTAGAGAACTGTTGGAATAGAAAGCTTGTGCCCTGAATGCGAAAGTAGAGTTTTGTGTTTTGCCTTCACATGTCACTGCATGCAGGTGTGCGGAGTCTGCATGAATCTCCATTACCTCCGACCATTTTCTGATCCCGTGATGCTAATCCTTGGTAAACGAGTCGTGAGAGAGAGCCTCGCTGTCATAATGTTAAGCTGCAGGCAAACGAACAGTCATGGTTTTCACTGCTTTCGGCTCTGTTCCATCAGGAAAAAGCAGTTCCTATTAACAACTTTGCTAGTCTTGTCTGTGGGTGTTGTCTTCAGCTGGTCTGGAATGATCTACCTGAGCCTTAGCTTCTACAACATTGGGGAGGTAACTGGATGTACTACATGTTCAATGGTCTGATTAGGTTTATGAAATTAATGCGATCTGTTTTATCGGTTTGTCACCTGCTGTATCAAGCGAACGACTATCTGTTGTATCAAACTAACGCCAGCCGTTGTATCAAATTAATGTCACCTATGGTATCAAATTAATGCCACCTATGGTATCAAAGTAATGCCACCTATGGTATCAAAGTAATGCAACCTGTTACAATCAGGCGACACGTATGAAATTAATGTGACCCATTTTATCAGATTGTCGTCTATTGTATCAAATTAATTTCATCTGCAATTTTAAATTAATACGAGCTGTTGTATCAAATTCACCTATGGTATCAAATTAATGTCAGCTGTTGCATCCAATTAATGCGAGCTGAAGTGTGAAAATAAAGCTGCCTGTTAATGGTGCTATTATTAAAATGGTATCACTCTTGTTGTGGATATATTTTCTTTGTTTGTACAGCAAACGCTTCGTGAAATATCTGCTGCTTTGTTCAGTGCTTGTATACATTTGTCATTATGCTTGCAGAAAGAGGCTGGCTGGATTGGATTTTATGGGATCATAGCATCTTCAATCGCCTCTTTGATTATCGCAAGGTAGGGCACCACATATTATTACAAAAATACCTTATTATGTCTAACTTCTGGCAATTAAATATGTTTGTCAGAATGATGAAAGGGGAATTTTAATGATGGGGGAAATTTTTGAATCGTCTTTTTAACCTGTGCCACGTATTAGTGACGTCAAAACAAAACCAAAAACCAAAAAACAAACAAAAACCAAAGAGAACACAGGAATGCCTCGCCTAATTTAGTAATCTGGACTGGGATTTTGAGCAGGTTCGCAGACAGGTTCGCTCATTTCATGAAGTGGTGTGTGATGGGACAGCTGGCTGTGGGCTCTCTCCAGTTCCTCATTATTGCCTTGGCGTCCACCGAGGTCATCACTCCTTCTGTCGGTGAGATTGTAGCAGAACAAAGATGCATCGATAACATTAGTAGTTTCAGATTTATATTTTATGGTTTGTGTTTCATTAATTAAGAATTTAGCAAAAATTGGTGGTCTACCAGAATATCGTTTGTTTCAAAAAGATAGCAGCCACCTTTCATTCTTTAGTTATGGCAATAACAATCGTACCTCGCTGTGTAAAATTCATCTTTCTCACTTTCCAAGTTTTTCAAGCACTGTACATTTGTCTCGGCTAAGAGCGATAATATAATGTCGTAGGCGTCTCTCCCCTTGCAAGCTTTCCACAGCGTGACCTTGCAAAGTTTTCCGCGTGCCAGGTTTGTTCTATGCAACGACGATCATCGCTCTACTGTCCGTCAATTCCGCACTGCCGCTGCTATTTGAGATTGGCTGTGAGCAGGCTTACCCCATAGGGGAGGGAACCACAACGGTTGTCCTTCTTTTGCTGAGCAGCCTTGGAGGACTGATGTTTCTGTTTGTCGGAATGATTCCGAACATAGGTAAAGCTGTGTGGGTCTGCACGGGCTGCATAAAAATTACAGACCCTTGCTGTCTTAATTCTTATACTGTTGCATAGGAATGGACGTAACTCTCAGTGAGTGAGTGAGTGAGTGAGTGAGCGAGTGAGTGAGTGAGTGAGTGAGTGAGTGAGTGAGTGAGTGAGTGAGTGAGTGAGTGGGTGAGTGAGTGAGTGAGTGAGTGAGTGAGTGAGTGAGCG
>SMGT01013566.1:83303-99002 GCA_004794575.1 Lanistes nyassanus
GGGGGGGGGGGGGGGGGGGTCAAACTGGCATAGGACTGGAAGAAATATTGGCAATTGTTTCAGTAGGGTAGTTTCAGTAGGTGCATAAGCTCAACCCCTGTGGTAGAAAGGACAGGCGTGGAGTTCTATTCTAGGTTGATGTTTTATCTAATTGAGAAACGTCTTCTTGTATGTTTTGAATACAAAGGTGATGAACACATCCAACAGATTTCAATTCCTGGATAAATAAGCTTCACTGAAGACGTTCGATAGAAGCGGTGTGGATAGATTAACACAAAGGCAATTGCACCAAGAAAGTCAATTTCAACTGGGTTGTGTGTTAGAAACGTGTCCTAAGTGTCACAAACAACAAAAACATCAGCACTCACGGGAATGAGAGTCCGGGACATGTTCTAACTTGTTGCCTGGCGTCAGACCGCATTGCGTCCAGGGGAAACTGAGCAGCGGGTTCGCAGAGGTGCCGTCTGCGCATGCGTAATTCATTCCATCACTACACTTTATGACGTCAGTATTGAACAGTTCCACCCACACGCCAGACATGTCAGAACTTAAAATGTTGCTATCGCTTTTTTGTCTTTTTTTAAAAATAAATGTTGAAACAACAAACGTCGTGAAATATCATCATCATCACCATCATCATCATCATCATCATCATCATCATCATCATCATCATCATCATCATCATCATCATCATCATCATCATCAGTTTTATCTGTTCTCAGAGTAACTTCCGTCTGCCTCTGTCTCTGTCCACCCCACTCCTCCGTCTCTCTTTCCATGCGTCTATTTCTTTCTTACAACCAGACAACGACTTACTGATCACAATTCCGATCGCTCCTTGGAATATCGCCTTTCCTTCCATGTGCGCTATCGTCGCTGACGTCATCTTTACTCGGATCCAGTCTCCAATCTGGAAAGAGTCTATCCCACGAAAAACCAGTCAGAATGTCAACGCCGAACAGTTAGTGAGTGCACACTAAGCGTCTTGCAATGGTCGACTGGTCTTAATTCGTATCAAGTAATGCCTGTGCGTGGCCAGCACTTTCGATTGTCTTGCCATGCAACTTACTGGAAGCTGAGGCTCTGCAAGGGTTGTCGCTGAGCAGAAGTAAATGTTCAGCCGTGCTCGCCAATGTTCGCTGGCGCCTAACTTACTTCGTTGAGCCTCAGCTTCCTGTAAGCTGTATGGCGCGACAGTAGAAGCTGCTGAACATTAAGGACACCCTTACAAGAGGCTTTATTTTGTTACTATTTTAAGCGACCAACATGAACAAAGTATGTAACTATCGACCAAGTCCTGTCCAAGCAATATTTTCTCTTCTAGCTGTATGGTCTGTGCTGGTTTCGTGTAACACCAATTAGGGGTTTGCCGCAAAGCTTACCATCACATACTGGATTACTCATTCCCGATGCCAGAACCCACTGCTGTGCTTTGTTGCAGATCCGAGTTCCATTTGAACTACCATTCTTAGAAGCTTCCGGCGAACAACGATAGGACACAGAGTCACCATTGTAACCTATAGCGTAGGTGGGCTCTGCAAACATGATGTCAGGGGGATGAGGGCACGCCGGGACTGAAACAAATGATAGCAATTGATGCATTATGAGAGTAATTGATACATTAAGAGTAATTGAAAAAATATGAGAGTAATTGATAGTTTGTGAGAGTAACTGATACATTATGAGAGTAATGGATACATTGCAAGAGTAAATGATATATTATGAAAGTAACCGATACTTTATAAACCCGAAAAGGGCAGATTATTAAAATCGTTTCTTTCCCTTTTGCAGTGTTGATTCTGTTTCTGTCTTTATCTGTCTGGCCATTTGCCAGCTTGTTTGTCTATGTGTATGTGTGCGTGTCTCTACCGCTGTTTTCGTTTCTGTTTCTACGGCTGTACCTCTGCTTGTTCCCTCTGCGAGGCACTCGGTCTAAAGGCCAGCGTACACTAGCGTTATCAACCAATATCGTCAGAAGACGCAAAAAAAAAAAGAGTTCGGATTCTTCTAATCTCTGAAGTATCGGATGTCTGGGTTCCACAAGGCGATTTTTGGAGGTAATAAATGTGCCCTGGGCTTTAGACTGGCTGGCAAGCCGACCTGTAGTTTCTCTCTGTCTACATCGTTCACTGTGTTTCACTTTTTCGCTTTTCGTTTGAGTTCTCCTCTACTTCAGGTCGGTAAATACTAATTCTGTATTCAACAGTTCATTAGCTTCCTTTCCGAATGCGATCTGATATTATTCTAGTTTTGTTATGGATATTTCCGTGCTGTGCGATAATTCCCAGTAAAAACTTTTCGGATAGCAGCCTTTTACTTCCAGCGATGGACTTAGTTCATAAAATAACATGAACCTCTCCATTTCCGAGATAATGGCTTTCGATTTGAATACTCTCACCTGGATTTAAACCGAGTAATTCCTGGCTAATTGATAACATCAGACAAGTGTCTGGGCTTCATATTCTTTAAACTGTCTTTTCAGTTCTTCTATACGTTGAAGATCTGATGACTGTACATCAAACACTTACAGCATCAATGAAACACGAGCTGTTCTGGATGCAGGTGAGTGTTTCTCTTTTAACAACAAAAAGCCAGAAAATGTAGTTGGTCAGAAAACTTATTTTCAAGTTCAACGGGCATTACAGTTAAAAACTGTAAATAAACACATTATCATAGCCTTGTTGGCACTGCACGAAAGAGGGTGTTTAAACAAAGTGGAAACGCGCGTTTATCTCGTCCAGATGCTTTTAAATAGCATTCACGCGTTTCCTCCCAGCGTAAGCCCACATTTTCGCGCAGAGCGGGCAACTGACTTTTCTCCGACCGAAGGCAGTGAAATCCTGGTGACCAGGTGAGATTGTAAGCACAGGGCTGTGGACACAAGACGCAGGTGGAGAGTTTGGAGTTGTAGAACACCGTCTTGCACGTGCCCTGGCTGAGACAGTGATGGACGCAAATGATGGCGGACTGAACGTTGTAGACCGTTGGAACGTTGCCTATAACCGTCTGGTTGACGAAGCTGATGTCCTCACCCATCGTGGTGAACTCGCTGAAAAAGAACAGACCGAACACTGACACTGAAATCTCAGACCGATGGTAGCAATGCAGAACAGTATCTCTTGAACCTTCCTTCCTTGATTCTTTCATTTCCTAGTATTCGTCCGTCCCTTCTGCCCGGTTTTCCTTATCTTTCTTTCTATCCTCCACCCTACAGGTCGGAGCCTTCCTTCCTTCCTTCCTTCCTTCCTTCCTTCCATCCTTTCTTCGTGCCTTTCTTCGTTTCTTTCTTTCTTTCTTTTTAATTTTTCCTGTATTCCTTCTTGTGTGTATTCGTCAGTGCGTCCATCCGTCCGTCCAACCACCCATGACCCCAATTCGTTTTCGTACATAGTTTTGGTAGGTCGTTCTTTCATTCGTTTGCTTTTTCGTCCGTTCATTTATTCGTTTTGTTTGTTTGTTTGTTTCTTTGTTTGTTTCTTTGTTTGTTTGGTATGGTCAGTTCGTAACTAGGGCTATACTGGGTCAGTCACTTTAATATGTGACGAGAAATACTTTATTTTTTATTTATTAAATACTGTCAAAAACACTTAAATACCAAAGTGCGCAAGCTAGATCAGTTTGCAACATCAAATCTTACTGGCTAAATCAAATAACCAACTCATTTGCTATGGATGTCATATCCGTTTTAAGAACAACCCCTTTATGTTTTCTTGTGCAAAATAACAGGCATAAGCTGTGATTGTGAAATGCTGCCACTTCGGAGCGCTGTATGTTTTATTTACTTGTTAGAGATGAGGCGTGTACGCGCTGTAACTGATAATCTATGTTTGTCGGCGCTGCTGTCTTGACAACAACCACCAAAACTACACACAGACCCTACCGTCATTCGCATAACAATGTATTGCACCCCTTTTTGCATGCCAAAAATGGATTTTTCTTTAGTTGGTTAAGCTACTAATTTACCACATATTACATGACATGAAAAAGTAAGTTCTATTTTAATTTAAATGCCATATCTTTCGCTCTAGTAAAAGGGAAAGCTTAGATTCCCCCCATCCAGCCACCACCAAAAAAAGTTCATTTAGCATTCTGTTTATCGACAAATAGTTGCAAGGCGCATCTCCAGTGCTCTGACCCTACCAGCTCAAGGCAATGTCTGTTTTGTCAATACTTCGCTGGCTGTAAGGACAGACGCAAACATTTGCTGTTCGCCCAAGACATTCTTGATTTCCTACACAGCAGGGGTTTTTCCACGGCCTTCATGGTGGACAAATCTTTTTTGATATCCTTGAGACAAGACCTTTATTTTAAAGGACATTCGATGTTTCCTGAAATGATGACAAAGAATTATCCTTGAGTTCATGACTACCGTTGTAGAAATCCATTGGCCTCAGCTGAACGAATAGGGTAATGGTAAGTGCAAATATGGGGACGGTCTTAAAACGGTACAGTATACATGTATGGGTCTTTGGACCGGTATATGCTGTCAGGGACAAATCATCATCATCATCATCATCATCATCATCATCATCATCATCATCATCATCATCATCATCATCATCATCATCATCACCACCACCACCACCACCACCACCACCACCACCATCACCATCACCACCACCATCACCATCATCATCATCATCATCATCACCATCATCATCACCATCACCATCATCATGTCAACTAACTGCAGTGTTCCGTAAAAGTGAATCCAACTATGTGAGAGCCTATCCTTACGGTAGTTACATTTATGATTAAGTTTTCATTGAATGTTGGGAAAGCGCAGAGCTGCGGTCAACAACTTGTCTGACCTAGAAACGGACCATCAAACTTTCAAAGAGTGAGAAAAACCTTCCTGACAACATCATAGAGGTTGACCCTGAAATAGCCTTATGGTAATAAGATCATCTGCAGCATGTTTTCTTTTTCAGCAGTATAAAGCGATCAACAAACTAGATGAAGATTACAAACTGATGTACAACACTCAGCATCATGTGTGCAAACATGAACTGATCGATAGTGTCCATCAAGTTAGGTAACTAAAAGCTCTAGATAAAATTATGTCAAATCCCAGTCATGAAATAAATAATGGTTTAGTATTTAAAAGATGAAAATGTTATAAAATAAAGCTTATAAAATGAGACGGGCTACGTGTGACGTGTGCTGTGATTGCAGGCAAAAGGGTCAGCAGCAGCATGTTAATATTAAATGGACGCGGCCTTTATTTCTAAAAATCGTGCCATGACTCTCAACCAAGTGACGAGCGAAAGGGCGTGTCAGCAGCGGTTAGGTTTTTAAATCTTGTTTTAGACGAGAGGGATGTTGATACTTTCTCTTTTCCGTGATTCTTACCCTGGAATACGAGTAGAATAGCTGACTATGAGGATTTCGAAATAGCGAAAAACAAACGAAGAAATTCTCACTTATGAAACATTCTAGTTGAAAAGTACCGGTATATGGCAGTCGAATGCCGAACTGCGTTTTGGGGCGGTTTTCTGCATCGTTAACCCCTTCTTTAAACGAATGTTCTAGTGACTGATTTCGCGGCATGCCACAGGACATTGGGTTACCAGGGTTGTAACGTTTTATTGACTGAAAATATTGATGACTTACTCTTAGAGAACCGCAGCGACTTGACTACGTTAATACAACAGACTGGCATCGACCCACTCAAGTGCTAAAAAGGTTGCCTATACAGTTTAAAGGGATTTTTTTAATTGGCGGGATTTAATAATATCAGTTTGAGGTGTTTACGTTCTGTTAACAGTTTAATAGCGGATAAATGTCTGTATATACGCATGTATTATGTATCAATGCATACGTATGGGCGTGCGTGCGTATGTTTGCTTGCGTGCGCGGACTTGAGTGAGTGAGTAAATCAGCGGAAAAATAGGTGTGTATATCTATACATGTGTGTTCGAGTGTGCCTGCATGTGTGTGTGTGTGTGTGTTTGTGTGTGAGGGTGTGTGTGTGTGTGCATGTGTGTGAGTGAGCGTGCGTGCGTGTGGTGGATGATTAGTGTGTCAGGTGTGTGTGTATTTGTGCATGTGTGTGAGTGAGCGTGCGTGCCTGTGGTGGATATGTAGAGTGTGTGTGTGTGTGTGCGTGCGTGGGTGCGTGGGTGCGTGTGTGTGTGTGATTGGGGGATGGGTGGATACGAGGGTGTGTGTGTGTTTGTCTGCTTGTTACAAAGTGAACATAAAACAATCTTTGCTTGTTTCCGCGTGATTTAGAACCACTACAATGGAACCTGAAACCGTTCGTGGTTATTAATGAGTTCGGAAATTACAACTGTCATATCTTCTACCGTCATCGAGTGCTTTATTGATGAAATGAAACCTGCCCTATAACTCCATTTTTTACACAAACCTTTATTGGTGCGGCCATGATACAAACTACTAAATCCGACAAAGGCATTACCAGGCAACAAGCCAGCTTATATAAGGCTAGCCCTGACTAGTGACAAAGTACAAATACAAATACAAATACAAATACAAATACAAATACAAATACAAATACAAATACAAATACAAATACAAATACAAATACAAATACAAATACAAATACAAATACAAATACAAATGCAATGGCTGTCATGGATAGTGAATTACAAAGGCAAGTGGGGAGTACGAAAGAGAATTCTATTTATATTACGGATGACTAGCTATGCCTGTCGATGAAAGCTCATCATGGCAGCACTCAGAGCGCTATTGATCCGTTGATGCAGCCGGAAGGCTTACAGCACAGTTTTAAAGTGATTTTTATTGTCAGAATTAAATTCTATCACTTTAATAAAGATTTTGAAATGTTAGTCTACCCATGTTAGATTGCTTGGATAGCCTGAAAGATTTACCTTTACTGTAAGCTCGATAGAGCCTATGTAATTCTAATATTTGTTCTTTTGACATCAGTATGGGGCAGTAGGCTGCAGTCGCCAGAGCTAAAGAAAAGTTAGCGATGTAATCAAGCAGACAACCATCAGCTGAATGAAAAAAAGATCCAGCCACTCACAAGCATATATACTAACAGATTTAGGCACTCACAAGCATATATACTAACAGATTTAGGCACTCACAAGAATTTGTTAACAGCGCTGATTTGCTGCTTCAAGATGAGCGCTGCTCAGTTCCAGCGAGCTTTGTTATCACACAACTGTTATTATTTTTTTTCCCCCAATTGTCGAAAATACAGCACACTTTCGATTCCGTAACAGTTTTGTTAATTTAACTTACTTTACGTTTCCTTTCTATCACTTAATTGTTCATTTCGAAATCTAGATTTGTATTACTAGAAGGACATTATTCAACTGAGAAAGAAACTGGCTGCGCAATTATATAAAACAAGACTTAGTAGTGCATCGAGACTTTGTAGTGTATCGAGACTTAGTGGTGCTTTAGAAGCTGGGCACATTGTAAAGATAAGGCAAGAAATGATGTTTCTTGACTAGATAATTTCAAGTCCTTTAAATGCCATTATATTCAATATTCAATCATGCATGCTTAAGTCTGTCCGTCTACCTACGCGTCCGTCTATTTGCAATGTTCTTCGTTCTTTGCTCTAACCTCACTACTATTTATCGTAGAACACCAAAGAATTATTGTAACCCGATACTTAAATCTGTCCCACTTCCCCTCTCTTCCCCCAACCTCTCGACGCCTTATGCATTATTCCCCCCCAGTACCCTGCCCTTCATTAATTAATTGATTTAACTAATGTTAAATAAAATTTCATACGTTACGGAAACGGAGGCTTTCATCAGACGTGGTATGAGCGTAACAAAGCCCGTTAAAAGTAACACATTGAGCTCCATCGGCCGACGTGTCAGAAGACCTGCTCTCTAGCTGCTCTCTGTGTGGCCTCAGTTGCCCTGTCACGCTCCAAGACTACCCGATGCCAATCGGGGGCTGCCGCTGCTAGTGGGAGCCAATCGCAGGACCCACCTCTGCCGAGCCTTGTGCCTCCATCCAGCTAGTGTCAGACCTTGCGAAGCGAAGTACTTGGTGCCAAATAGCGGCCGAAAGATGCATAGCTTATTACTGCGTGACTCTGAAGCGCACATGTGCGTGAGTGAATGCTTGGAGGGGGTGGAGTTTGTCTGCAAAAAAGGTGCATATTATTTCGAGAGTTGCTAAGAACGAATGATAAATTTCTTGCTCCAACAGTCGATGCTCGGCTAATGGAAGTCTCCTGTTCCCAACCACAATGCATTTCCTCCACTCCGTTCATTTGAATGTTTGGACAAACCTGTCTTTTAAGAAATTCCATTTTCCCTCCTGCCGTTGCCCATTTCCGGTCATCCTACGTTTGTCGATAACATCAGCCGTGTGCTAGTGCAGGCACATTTTTAGAAATTAGAAATTTTAAAAGACTGTTAAACATTCTAAAAAAATCTGCTCATTTTATAGGGGAAAAAAGTCTGCAAAAGCATCTTATACAGACCATTAGAGTCAAATTATTTAACAGCATGAGCCTTTTGAGTGGAATAATGAGAAATGAACACAGTCAAAGGATGTGACCCATTCCAACAAAAGGAATCATTACTTGGAGATTACGGTGCCAAATCTGTTGAACTTTGCTGAAGAGCATTGAAATATTAGACACAATACTTTTTTCTAGAAGTGTTTATGATGTTGTTAATACTCCGGGCAACGCGATTCGCAGCATATCCATCAAAATTCTGAAATGAAACCGGAACTCTAATTAAATGCGCGAAATATTTAAACTGTCATTCTTCCCTTGTCTTTGCCTCCTTCTCGTAGCCACTAAAATATTTTGAAGAAAAAAAATAATTTTTTTTATTTTCCTAACATCAGGTGGACATGCATCAACACAGTTTCTTGATTTTAAAAAAATTACACAAAGTCAAAGTTATCTGTACAAACTATGATTATTAATATCCTATACAACCAACAAAACTGCTTTCGTGCTGCCATAGCGGAAACTGTACGCACAAAAATCCGGGTTGTCGTCACAAAATATTTCTCTCGTTCTGCACAAGAGATTTTCGCATGTGAAATCTAAGGAGACACAGGAGTAAATGGCAAACCTCTATGTGGTCGCTTACACCATTCTCTTAATAATAAAGCGTCTGCCATTAAGACAAACCTGTATTTGCAGGGTTTCCTGTTCTCCTGGAGTGTTTCAAGATTTCAATAACATTGTTAAAAAATCACAGACTTATTAAACATTGTTCGGTAAGTAGCTTCGCTAGGTGTAAAAGAAACACTTCAGCGTGTTGA
The DNA here is from genome assembly GCA_004794575.1 of Lanistes nyassanus. Classification (NCBI taxonomy): domain Eukaryota; kingdom Metazoa; phylum Mollusca; class Gastropoda; order Architaenioglossa; family Ampullariidae; genus Lanistes; species Lanistes nyassanus. The sequence goes on from SMGT01013566.1 coordinate 92,544, forward strand.
AGAATCCAATCAACTGCAGAATCAGTTTTTTTTTAATTTAATGAAAATCATTATCAACCAGCTTGAACCATTGACGGAAGCCGCTTTCTGTTGTCAGTTTCGGACTATGCTGATCATACACATGATCAAAGGCTTCATGCCTCAATAATTCTACCCTGACATTAACCCGAATTCCTTTTCACTAGCCTGCATAGCCAAAGACAAATTTGCCCAGAGACGTCTTTAATGCATTTCTCTTTATGCTTTGCCGGGTTTTCTTATCTAATGAACTATTGTGCATTGTGAAATCATGGCTGATTAAATAGAAACAGTTCCTTTTTATGGCTAGATTTTTAGGTATTGCTTCAAATGTAAATTTACTCAAGTAAAAAAGGTCAGCGCGTGCGGTGCTGGAGCCCATAGATATTATGCCCAGAGGAAGAACGCTTTTCCTCTTTGAGTCGAAACACATTTTCGAGGAACTCCCTTGGCCGGCTTTGTGAGGAAGGCGCGCACCTTATTTCCTCGCTCGCTGTCTTTCCTTCTTCATCCCCGTAGAAGATGGGTGACCATCATGCGGCCCGCTGGCTGATTGCAGCTCCCAAGGCTTTCCCATGCAGAAGGCGAAGGACCTCTAGAAATATAATACTTTTTCCTACTTTCTTATAGATTTGGATTAAATTAAATTGTTTAAAGTAGAATTTTGAATAGATCAGAAATATAAAAAAAAACATTAGGCTGCATATTTAAATGGTTTTCTTCTGCGAGAATTTGAGACACATTTACAAGAAATCAACAAACACAAATCTCATTTTTTATCTTTTTCTGTCCATTTCAATCGGCTGTGGAGACTGCAGCACCAGAATGTCAAATAGAGCTGACTGAACTGCAGTCTGACAAATTATTGGAAGGCAGATACAGCAGCATAGGCATTACTGAATTCTGTAATATTTGTAATGAGAAAGTGAAGTTCCCAAAGTTGAGGAAACATCCTCTGAAAATCGTGTCTGTTTAGTGCCACAGACTCTTGAGAACAATTTTTTGTGCCGATGAAGGATCAATGATGACAATCTGCAGCATCAGCCTCGATCAAGCTTACATGCAATTATCCAGGAGCTCACGAAGAATGACTAGGTTCAAAAATTGATCTAATTAGGGAGAGCATAACTTATTTTCGTTCTGCTTTCAGTGAAGGCTTTCTCGTCGATCCTAGGGATATATTTCCATACACCACAAGCAACCAGTGTGAATTATCCCCATTCCCTTACCAGGTTTAAACAAACAAATACACACACACACACACACGCTCGCGCGCACCCACGCACACACAGCCAGCAAATGGTTAACGAAACTGTGAATTCGATCTCTGTTCCAAAAAAAAAAAGGTTAGCCACTCTTCTGTAAGGAGTCAGATTTCAGTTCGCAGTGGACGTACTCAAGAAAAGTGTCAGTGGGCATCTGGGTGTTTAGAATAAGAAGAGTGCCGAAGAAGATTCTCAATCCACGTGCCTATGTATCGCCAGCAAGCAAGCGTTACCGCTTTTCCAGGGCTCGTCGCAAGGGCGGTGTTGTTGAAGACGCCTTTCGTGAAGTTGTCGCCCTTCTTCGAATTGCATATACACATATATAATAGATGTTTCAACAACGTGGTTTAGCGAATTCCAACTTAAGTTATTTTACGCCAGTGCACATGAGGTATCAAATTAGCAGCTCAACTTTTCGTTATGGATATAATCATACGCATGTCTTTAGGTCAGGTTTTCATAACGAGACTTGTTGTGACCAACCTGAACATGTGTACTCGGAGGTCGATATTTAATGATCTTCAAAGACAATCGATACCAAGACATTTGCAGAGGAATCCACGCTTGCTTCTGAAGGTTTTTTTTTTAAAGATTGGGGAGAAGTGGAGAAGGGTGGCATGCCATTAGTAAATGCGAGCAGCGACCAAACTATTGCAAAAAAAGGTTTTAGAAGCTGAAAGATAGCGTGCGACTTCCTTATGCAATTATCGTTATGTAAGACTTTAATTATATGTGTCTGCCTGCATGCACGCTTCTAAGCGAGTGGATACAAGCCAGATATTTTTTTTCGCCGGACCAATATGTGTCCTATTGGATCGACAAAATCAACTATGTATAAGGACACGCATATTAATTCAAAGAAAGGCCGGATTACAAAAATCGTTGCATTCACAGTGAAACGTCATGTAAAAGGACACATTCCGAGGAGGCAGCTGATCGTTATATTCACAGTGAAATCATCGTGTGAATTGACGCAGTTCAAGAACGCCTGCTGCAGACCAAGATCGAGATCAAGACCCCCGCATGCTGTAAAAGTTGTTACAGGTCTAGCAGAATTAAATGAACGTTAATCACTACAGGCATTTCAGACTGACACGCGACACGCAGACAAAGAGCAAAGCGTGATACCTGATACCTTACTGCCAATCTAAGAGCAGAAAGTCGATACCTGTTAGTTATGTTTGCAAGAAGATAAAGTTGCGTCCACCTGCCGACTGATCCGGTCCACCTGCCGTGCTGATTGAGAGGACGTTGAGAACAGCAGTGACGACATCCACTCAGACAGGATACGGGCTGCCTTTTCAACGCAGACAGTAAGATAAGCTATGAAAACCTAATCGCGCAAACAAATGCATGCTGGTAAGCAATTTACACTGAAATGCCAATAACTTTTTGATTTCGGTTCTTTTCGTGGAGAAAGCATCCGAAAGGGACCTGTGAATTGCGTCTGCAAAAAAAGATTCTGGAGAGAGAAAACAAACTGGTGGTCAAATGAACACGAGTGAAGCTGTTAGGCTTTCGTAACACGCACAAAGTTGATCGTTTTACACAAAAAAGTGTGAATCGACTTCAAGTGTTCATGATCGATATACTGGCTTTAGCGCTGTCACGTAGCAAGTTTTCGGATTTGTTTTTACCGTCGGAGCTCTTGTGTGGCTGGAAACAGTGAAGTTCTGTTTCGTCCCACCAAAGCGTAACCACACTGGAGTGTACATTGCTGTGCTGACGGTGCATAAAAAATAGAAGTGTCCACTTTTATAAATATTTTTTTCCTCCATAAAGGTCTAAACTAGTATTTTGTGTTACGTGGTCCTATGTTAGCCCTCGGGGCAGCATGGTAAAGACAACAAAATAAGTTTCACTCGATGTCTTGTCAAGAGATGCCCTGTAGAAACCACGTGCGTCAATAACATTTTACGAAAAGTCCCTAAACAGCTTTAAATGTAGAAAGCTTCATAAAGGGAATGGTCAATATTGAGTAATTTCTGCGAACACTGCATTTTATTGATATTAAACGAGATACAAAGTTTAACAAGTCTGATGCTGGTGATGCCAGTGACAAAGTTTTTGCAGCTTTGGAAAACAATTTTCCAGCTTCAAGGTTATTTTCTGTCTGCTTGACTTGTCTACAAGATGGCATTGGAACTGGTCTGTTGGCGGGTTCCAGGCCCGCATTCGTACACCACCTTTCGCCGCGTTAGCGAAAACACACAGGCTTGAACTCATACACGAAAACAGAAGTCCTACCAATACAAAACCCTAACCCTACCCGAATATCCCCCCCCCCAAAAAAAAAATGTTAGGTTAATATGGGTTTCGAACCTACGAGATACCCCTGAAAGCCAATTTCTGTAGCACTCAGCTATGGGTTACGGCGAATTGGTTTCTTCACTGCAACTATAAGTGACTGTGTAGAGGTCATGGCTTGACCTATAATCATCTATTTTTGTGGTTAGCAACGGAGATGCGCATCCGCATCACGCCATTGTCACATGTCACTCCTAGGTTATCACCTGTCACTCTTAGTTTAGCCTGTTCGCTCGTCGCCCTCCCGGCACCTTGGGGTACTTAAGCTTTGGACATTAGATGAGAGACCCGGGGGACAGGACATGGAGAGAGAGTTAATGTTGGAAGACCAAGAGAAGCGGACACGTGTGGACCCACGGACCTCTACCCCTCGCCATCTTAGCCAGGACATCGAAAGAGTAAAAGGGCTCCAGCATTTCATGCCAGATACACAGGGTGTATTTCGCCGACTACGAGACAGTGTAAGTAAGTGACTGTTGTTGCGCCTTATAGAAGGACTGCTCTTGCCATAGACTATCTTAGAGTCTGGGACTAGGGTTGAATAAAGATAGGTGGTTTTATCCTGCCGGAGACAGGAGACGTCACAAGCTAGAGGCCGGGCATATGCCAAGAAGAGGTATAGCGGAAGTGCTGGCCGTGGCAGTGTCATAGCTTCATTGTTGGTCGTTGAATAGCTTTAGAGCTGTGTACTGCGGTAAAGTAGTTGTTTCAGTAGTGACGAGAGTAGGAGCTCTGTTGTCGGTCACTTACTGTATCTGTGTATAGAGCAGGATCATAGGGCGTTTTGCAGTTTGATTTCCCCTCTGGAGTTGATTATCTTCTTTGTCTGATACCGCGTGGTATGACGTAATCAGGCAGCGTCTTACCCTAGACACGAGCATGGTGATTCCCTGTAAATAATCTGTAGATATATTTGATGTTGTCGCGTCAGTTAGTGTTCGAAATATATGTTGAATAACGGTTCGCTGCAGTTGTGTTTTTACGAGGTTGGGGGCTCTTGAGCTAGTACTGTTTTGCCTGTGTAAGACTGAGCGAACGTGTCAGAGTATGAGAATCTTTTCCCTCGGCAGATTTCTCTAGTTATTCGCATTATTAATTAATAGCGTCGTCATCCTTTGGTGCAGAAACCATTGACCTGTTGCAGTAAAGGTTTTGGTGACGATTGCTCAATTAAATCTACATTTAAGAGATCACCATAAAAGTTTGTCCAGTAATTCTGGAGAAGTCGAGTCCAATTAGTTAAGGTTTGGCCCGTCATGTCACAGCCATACTAACTTATACTCGGGATTATGCAGAACAGTGCACAACTGTGTGTAAGTACGGACAGTTTACGAGAACTCGAGTTGTTTTCCATACATAGCTTAAACAAAAAACGAAGTAGGCTACATTTCAAACAAGGTAAAATAGAAATGCGCCCAATTCAACACGAACCATACATGTGTGGGTGCCAGCTTCAACAATTTAACAGTTTCACAATTTTAAAGCTGAACTTTGTTACACATTTCCATGGGCGCAACTGCCCAACATTCACAGCCATAGAGTACAGAAAAACAGGCTTTATGCATTTATATTAAAAAAAATCCAACGTCAAGTTTAAACATCTACATATCTTTATCAATACAGGAAGGTCACTTTGCTTCCCAGTTACTAGTCGAGGTCCATGCAGATTTTATACCTGGTTGTAATGAGCCCAGACAACTGCTTTCAAGAGTTGTTTACTTACCATTGGGCCACTCTGAAGGCCGACATAAACCAATCAATATGCGTGTGCCCTTCTCCTGCCAACACTGCCACTGGGTGTAAGCAAAGACAAGGTCCTTGGAGAAAAAAAGGTTATTGATACTGTTGTTTTATGTAATTCTATTCTTCTTCCATGGCAGGTTTGTAATTTATGTGGTAAAGTGTCTATGGAGCTGTTAGTACGTTTAAGAGTGATTTTTGTTTTCTTTTTGACAGGGCGTGGATGATATGTGGTGGGATACGGATGCTATTTACACCACTACATTTCTGTGTTGATCACATTATTACGTTTTGTTTTATTTTATTGTCTTGTTTTATTGTTCAGTTTGTTTTAGTCAGATATTTTCTGTCTGTGCTCCCTCCCTCCCTCCGTCACCCACCAACCCACCAACCCACCCACTCAATCACTCACTCGCTTACCCAGCCACAAATTCACTCATATGCATGTACACACGGGCAATGGCAAGCACATCCACAAACACAGGAACATGCGAGCGGTTAATTATGCATAGTCGACGAAGCTTTTGCTTTAAAGAAACCTCTGCCTGTAAGTGTGGAATACATTCAAAGGTTCTGAACAGATCTCTCTCTATTATTTTGCCTTTCCGTACCATTGCACAGGTAACTGAAAGGTTAAATATTATACACATGCAAAACAACCGAAAATACCTGACAGGTGTGAACATTATCAACTGTTCGGCGTTGACCTTGACCCAAAACCGTTAAGGAGGCATGAATATGACAACAACGGATAATCTGCATTTCATTACATTTTATTAGATTTAATACATTCGTGGCTAGTTTCAATGAATTGTTAAAAGAATTGCAACTCGGGCAGGGAAATTGAGCACGCCAAGAATAGTGACTTCCCTTTATACCTAAACCCCTGGAAGGCAGACGTGTAAAGATAGGATAATAACCAAGTTGTACGTCAGGGATAAATGTTTCGTATATAGAGCGAAAAAAAAAATCTACAGACATTTTAAAGGGGGAAAACTAGGTCAAAATTCAAGTTATATTAACGTTGTAGGGAAAATATTGGAAGCCTTTCATGAAACGTTACGTGCATGACTTGACTGATTGCAATGTTTATGAGACGTACGTATGCGATATGTATATTTGCTGCTTG
>SMGT01013566.1:119485-134260 GCA_004794575.1 Lanistes nyassanus
ATATCAATGAAGTCATCATGGCAGAATATTTCAACGTTCTAATTTGATAATATTTTTTCACCGCACCACTTTCTTTTACATGTCTACCGCGACTGTCCAGGGTCAAGATGGGGCATTGGCCCATTTGCAGCTATAGAGTTGATCATGCATCATATGTGCCTGTTTATAAACTGGTTTCAGTTGTTAAAATGGAATGCCTCACAGCCCCGTACAAATCCAAGCGCGATAAAGCAAACGAGTAAAAAAAAGACAATCAGAAATAGAAATAAAAACTTTGACTGACTGACTGACTGACTGACTGACTGACTGACTGACTGACTGACTGACTGACTGACTGACTGACTGACTGACTGATTGGTTGGTTGGTTGGTTGGTTGGTTGCCATGGTGACGACGATAATAATAAGGAGAATTATAAGAAAAGGGTGTGTTTACTTTGTCTGGGTCGAAAACACCGGAATCCAGGGTACGGCAGCAGAGTCTTGGCGCATGGCTCCCGGCACACGTTGCATGCCTGTAGGTCAGGATTGTAGAAAATCGTGCTGCAAGTGTCGTACTGGAGGCAATGATGTATGCACGCGAGGGCGGATGTCACATTAAAAACAGTTGGGACGTCACCTTGGATAGTCAGGTTCACAAAGTCGTTGTCTTTCGTCCAAACGTCTTCTCGCCTGAAACAGCAATGAGTGAACACATATAATGCTGAGATCCAAAGTATAATGTCCTACACGGAAACAGGAACCGCTGCCGTTGTAAAGCTAATGTCTTTTCCTGGTTTAGCGGATCTTGAAGGTTAACACAATTGCTAATTATTTTCCAGCTTGGTGATAACGTTTTCTCGATACTTGCATCCAAAATAATAGAGAGACGCATTTCTGGGTTCAGATGCATGTCTTCTACTCTGCAAATTCTTTGTACTTGTAGCGTGTCGTCTCACGTGCTCACTCTCACACGGTTAACTTTAGGAGATGGTAATAATAATAATAATAATAATAATAATAATAATAATAATAATAATAACACTGTGTTACTTATCATATGTCCATGCATTATAGTCATACCATTCGATTCCTTATTCACCTAAAGAGAATCACATAGCAATTATTTACACATAAATGGGTTAGGTTGTTCGTCCAAGAGAGAGATAGTCAGAATACGAATACGAATACGAATGTTTATTCTTAAGGGCCATGCCCCCTTAGAAGGAAGTGTACAGACAAATACATAGACTTTTAAAATATCATAGGCTACAAGGGTGGTCCAAAATGCAAAACATGATCAATAAAATAAACTATGATAATGCAATTTCTCTAGCCTTGAATGCTTTATATAGGAAAATACAAAATGCTTTAACAGTATCGGGGGGTTCACGGTATTACGACTCTGTGGGAGTGGAGGGGGACGGCATAGGTATGTTAGAAAACTGTCTGATTGATCACGCCCTCATAGATAATGATTATTTTGTGATCCTGTCTGGAGACTTGAATGGCCGCACATCAAACATTTCACAACCGGTCACAGATGATGCTGACTTTGTTGACAATCCATCCAGGAGTCACGGATATGATAATCTAAACAGAAACTCTCAAGATAAGGTAATAAATGGGTTTGGTAAATCCTTGCTGGATATGTGCACTGCTTTAAACTTGTGTATCCTTAATGGTGTGTGTCATGACCTCGATGGTCGCTACACGTACGTTTGCGATTCAGGATGCAGAGATAGAGAGAGAAAGAGAGTCTTGAAATGTCAACATTATCGAAATCTTGATCGTTTCACGTGTCGAAGTACTTTCACTGCCCATTATCTAATGCAGATGAAAAGAACTAGCACAAGTGACACATCCATAATTTACTTGGCTACAGGCTAACGGCAGAAACACGTCGGCATTTCACGTCAGTAGGTTAAACCACAGCGATATGGATCAGTGGAACAACTGATTAATAACTGTCATGTCTGATGAAGCCGTTTTACGTGTACATAGCAACAATAGTTCACGAGCCCTTTCCAGGCAGACCTGGACAGCAATCCGGGTAGCGCTGCGGAGTAAGGTCTGGAAGGTTGCTAGTTCGAATTCAGGAATGGGCAAAGATTAATTCCTAGAGTTTACTGCTGTGCAGACTCCATTCAGCATATACCCGGAACTGCTAGTCCGCACTGGCCAACTTACCGCAGTTATCAGACCGTTTAAAATCGACCTATCAAAATAAAATAAAAACCAGCCTTCTAATCGCAAAGTCGCAACAAACATAACAACTATTTTATGCATTCATTGCATACATTGATGTACGTTATCAATAACGATAAGTCAAATTTTGATACACCTGTCTTTCCTCCCGGTGAATAAACTCACTCCTGCGAAATATTATTGTTTAAGCTGGTGAGATCAATTGATGCCCAAACCGAATAGAAATAGTGGGTGTTTGTTGCTTAATGTTCCGCCTCAAACTATGTACATATCAGGGCGATGTTGCTTAGACAAAGTTAATGTGTCTTACACACGTGGGACTGGTGTCGCAACACAGGCTTCAGTCCCACCCAGTCACATACTGACACCGGGCCCAGTACTGTTCCCTATAGTGCCAGTCGTCTGGCGGGGCAGCTACTGGATTGTCAATTTTAGGTATGATTTGTTTGCGATGCAAACCACCGACCCCCCGCCTCGAAAGCGGGCGCCTCTAGACATACCTTGGTAAGTTTTTCAATTCTTATCCGATTTCCGTAAAGACACATACGGTGTGTGTACTGTGTTTTCCTGTCCTGACATTAAACAAATATTTTTCTGTTGAATATGTATGCTTCAATAAAGTAAAAAGAATACTTTACGCTTTAAAACGACCTGTGAAAACTGTTACATTGTCATTGATATTTTAACATCATATTAATACTTATGGGTAGCACAGATGATAAGGATTCCTCTTCGTTTTAAGACACAACATGTCTGGACTTCATCAATAAGGCATGGTTACTGGACCCACAATTAATCGACATTGTAGACGACGAGAACAAAGCCTTTTACGAGTGACGTGCGAAATCCTCAGATCCACTTACTGTGAAAGAAGAAAAATTCAATAACTTTTTCAATAGAAAAGATGGAGAACGTCTCCTACTTCAAAAATTGGGTTCGTATGGGCAATGGATAGGAATCGATAAAGTGGACAGTCGATGTGGAACTGAAACTAGTCACGAGTAAATAAATTCCCTGGGAAAGAAACATGCACAGATAATTTTGATAATTAATCGTCTCGCCCTTTATGGTGTACCTTGGGAAACTTGGAAGTACGTTACGTTTATTTTGTGCACCCAGCGTTTTCGTAGGGGGGGGGGGCTTTATGAGTATAGCGAATTGCAAATTTCGAGTGATTTATAATGTTATTTATGGACTTTGTGTGTGTCGCGCTCTTGTGGCGAGAACCGATCACGTCAACAATCGCACGTCTGACATCTCTGCAGCAATAGATTACGTCATCACACCCAATGAGTTGGCGCGCACTTTACTAGATACTTTCATTCAAACCTTTAGTGCATAACGTAGAATGGTAATGTCGAGCGAATACAATCTGGGAGACAGAAAGAGTTCCATAAAAAGTGAATAGCATCTAAAGAACACAGACACTGAAATGACAGAGGACATAAAGCATAGATGTGAAGAATTTTTTTTTGGGGGGGGGGGGGTGCAAAATAACGTATGATACATGTGTTCGGATTTGTGATGTCATACTGGTGAATATTTCGAGTTCTGTTAGTTTCCGTAGTGTTCTGTATCCAAACCGTTGTAACGTTGTTACTGCACCACGAACTACAGTCATCTAATGTAACCGAGAACCGACACCTCACGGAGCAGATCGCGTCGCGTCATGTGCACGGCCAGGACTTTTCACGACAGGTGCGGATTTGGCCGTCAAAATATTTTTCTTCTCCGTGGCGTGATGGTTGACAGTAGATTTGCTTACAAGTTTGCTCTACACGATCATATTAACAATAGTCCCTCCTCCTATCGCCTCGTCAACAAATGGTCCACTGCCTACATGAACGTCCAGCTCCCTCTCAAAACTTCGTATCCTCCAAGTGTTTTCGTCTCCCCCCATCCCTGGAAATAACAGCGTTTATATACCTAACTTTAATGTTAAGGTGTAAACTCGCATGGCCTGCACGTGTGGCTGTGATTGGCACGTGTGCTCTGCGTGACTTTTGTGGATAGTGAATGTCATGGATTATGCTATGTCTGCACATGGATGACCGAGTGCTTTGTTGCTCCCAATAGTGTTTCTGACAGTGTGTGTATTTCTGCTGTGAAGTCCCTTGAGTGCATTGGAGGTGTGTGTATTCTGACAGTGTGTGTATTTCTGCTGTGAAGTCTGTTGAGTGCATTGGAGGTCATTTCCCAGCCCTGTCCTACATGGGAAAGTTCTACACTAACCTGTACCTCATCTATCGCCTTACATAACATACATAGTACCTACGGCCTACCACGCATGTTGATGTACCCTGCTTGGAAACGAGGGGCGTTTGACGTGATATAATGGGAGAGTACTTCTAACTTCAACTGACAAGTTCCAGTGAATGAATGGGGATTATGCTGACACCTGGCCATCAGGGCTTAGGGGCTAGGGTTGTAAGAACATGCCGGTGATGAACTTTTTATGATGTTTGTTTCCTTTCTTGGAATTCTTTTGTCTACTTTTTAAACGTCTCGCAATCTCTTACGCCTATCTTCCAGCACATGAATCATTCGATGACAGAGACTATACATTATAGACGACATGCTTGGTTTTTTTAAAATCACTGAATTGAACTGCATTTACCATTGGTAAAGTTCAGGTTTGTTAATATTTTAAAGGACGTGCAGCAGTGTGAGATGTTGACTAAAGATACAGTGTTCGATTTTCGCATCATCCGTTCAACTTTCCATTTCTTCTTTTCTTGTTTGGCGACTTTATGTGCATGTTGTCAGACATATCCTTATTCAGTAGTTGATTTAGGATTTCAGACAGCACTGTAGCATGCTAGAACCCCTGTTGAGGAGGCAGAAATGAATGCAATATCTCCTATTGATTAGATTGGAAGACGATACAGAAACATTTTACATAAGGCAAGTATTCACAACCTTCTTCCACTCCCTAGCCGTAAAACACATGCGCGCTCTTACTTATCAAGTACAAGGGCTTAGTTCTCGGAACATCGCACACTGTTTTTTCTAACAACAATGTTTCTGAAGACTGTTTCAACAGGGAAATTGCTTCAAAGAAAATATGAACGGTTGCACTAAACTTGACAAAGAAATTATTTCCACATTATACTTGAGACATATTTAAACTAAGTAGAAATGAAAGCATATTGATTTGTTAACTTTCTGATAAGAAGATTTTCACTTGTTTGAAATTATTATGCCGTTACCACTCTCCCCAACACGCACCTCGGTACCCAAACTCGTGCACGCACCTATTTGTTTATCTTTTACACTTGTCTTGCTCACAGACCGCGCTCCTTGTACAACTTTTATAACAAGGATGTTGCTGACGTATGTTTTACAGCATGGAAATCACCTCAGACAAAACATGACAGGTCGCACTCAATTGAAGGCACTAAATCTACTCTACTAAAAGCGAAATGTCCAGTCTATTGGCACACAGGTCTGTACTGTTCTCGTCTCTGCTGAATAGGAGATTGATCACTGCATACCAAGTAAAGTTCTTATGTGGTGTTAGAAGAACACCACTGATGTAAATACTGAGTGAAGATTCACTTATCTTTTATGACGAACATTAGATGAATCATCCTAACGTGATAAACTGTGAGGAAGCAAATGTCACGATGAACAAGAACACTGAGGATAAACTGTGATGAAACCGTAGTTGATGAAACTGTGACATGATGAGATACAGTGTTTAACTGATGTTAAAGTGTTTATCGTGATGAAATAACCGCATTTGTGTGAAAAAAAAGTCAGACTGAACTTTGAAGCTGTAGAAGTAATTTAAGTCAGTGTGTGACGTAACATACCCCTGCATGTAGTAATTAAAATAATGCAGTGAGGAAAGAGAGTAGTAGATGGTAATTTGATTAATTATGACGACTTATAAGTGAGAGGGCATGTGAGACTAAATGAGTGTGTGCAAAGTTACAGAGCGGAATAATAGGATCAGGAGTCATTTTATAAAATCCAGCCACTCTTTTGTCTGATGTTTCTCGTGTGTGAAATCCGCTGAAAACTTACGCGCCCTCTTTGTCGTGGTATTTGTCTCTGTCGTGTCTAGGGGTATGGGGTTTATGTGTTTTACTCGTCTGCTCGTTAACTAGAGTTACAACAACATAAAAATGTGTCAAGAAGGGGGAAACTAACAATGCGATCGCTGCCTAATTTCGTCAATTTCCAATCGGCTCCAGCCCCCACCCCCTTGCTTGTCACGCGCACAACTTAAAAACAGAGGGCAGCGATAATACACTATTCTATTTATTTTGCAGTTACAACATAGATTGTTTCACTACACAATGAATGATGCTCCAATATACATCTCCTGACATATGTAGAACAATCACTCGCACTCTCATATATTCATCCCAGCTACGCTATACGTATCTACAAGTACACGTTATTTACCGGGTTATGAATTTTACCGTACCGATAATTCACATCGGCGAACACAAAGAAAACTTTATCCTTTCCGTACTAAATCTTCTCTGAAAATGACGTCACGCCGACGTCTTAACACACAATAAGATCGACCGACGATCACACAAGAAATAACCGTAGGTTTCTACAAACCGACAAATCCACAGGTTTGATTTACTTTCTTCTAAGTTTGGTCCACTAGCTTTGAGTTACGGTCGTGTTTTACTTTCCTTCACTGTACGTAAACTTACTTTCACGATGCTGGATAGGAATACCGCAGACGCCACGTCTCCCAGCTCCACGATCTCAACACCGGTCCGAAATGCACGAGTTCTTTTTCCACCGGACAAGAGTCACCCCTGATGCAGAAGTCTGCTGGTTCTCTTGTGTCCACGTCGCGGATAATGGTAGTAACCTCCTGAAGTACTATCCCTGAACTGGATTCGGCATTCGGCTACCCGGCTTTCGGCCCTTAACAAGGAAACGCAACGCTCTCACACACAAGCCCTTCGATACACTCCAACTTGTACAGTCCAACTACCGCCTTCCACTGTGTTTGCAGTATGTTCTGTTTACATTATTAACTCTGCAACGTGATCTCTGCATTCTGCTGTACTCTTATGGACAGCCCCGACAAAATAATCAATAATGTTGACAACATTACTTACTGTGAAGGAACAGACGACTTTGCATGACGAATGACCGTCAGACAGCAGAGAACACAGAGAACGAGCCACGCCATGTCTTTTCCTGTGACGTTACTATACAACGTGTGCCTGCTAATACTGTTAGCTAATGGCAAACGACTTGTCACTACAATACTTCACGTGCAATTTGAAATTCCAGGCTCGCGTTTTATCCTATTTACTTGATAAAATTGTGGTGTGAACAGTTACTGAGTTTTATGACAAGCCCTCCCTTATGTTATTAAGAACACTTCTATTTGTAGACTGTATCTGACACGGTTTAGTCATATGATGCGTTAAAACAACCAAGTCCACCGCTTTGCTCAAATCTGATTGGATAAAAAGGCGGGTGTGGGTGGGGAGGAGAGAGTTGATGTTTATGACAATGTTGTCCTTGCCGTTTTGGGTTAGTACATTTCAGTAGTTTTTGCGAGTATGCTGTCGATTGGACAGAATGATCAGGTAAGCGGTCTCTCTCTCTCCCTTTTCCCTCCCTCCGCCTTCCCTGTCTGACCGTCCAGCCAGCTTCATTTCTCTGTCCTGTCTGTCCTGGCTGTGTGTCCTGTCTTGAACCCACCCACCCGCGCGCCCGCCCGCCCACCCGCCCGTCTGTTCATCTGTCCATCCATCCGTCTGTCTGTCTGTCTGTCTGTCTGTCTGTCTGTCTGTCTGTCTGTCTGACGGAAATCTACAAGTGAGAAGTACTTTTTGGATTTTAAGACCAAAAAATCAATGTCGTCATAGATAAAACACACTGTTTCTGATCGAACAATCGATCTGTAAACAAGTTACTTCACTGAATAAACGTAAACAGTTCACAAAGGCCGATGGAAAGGAACTGTGGGGAAGAGATCACTTGATCGTTTTATACACACTTACCAGCAGTCACGTGTTTCTTTTCATTCATTTCAAGTTTATAATTATTCATTGCCTCTTGGCGGTGTTCCTTTTCGTTACTATTCATATTCAGCAGAGTAGTAATCGGTTCTCCCATAATATTCCACACGGGAATTTTTATTTCTGTGCTTCTCTCCTGTCTCTGAAAACAGAGGTTTTATTATTAAGCTGCGAGTAACAGATATCCTTCCGTGTTATGAATACAATAAATTTAACGCATGACATTTGTAAATAAAACAAAAATCTCTGACCCAACGATTGAATAGTTGAAGGACTGATGGGAAATACGAAGACATCCAATTCTAGTATTTGCTGGTGTGTGTATATCAGTATGTCTGTGGACCATTTGAAATATTCCACCTTATATTTCTTTTGTGTAGTGTCAAGCGCGGTGAGCGAGCTCTTTTGTGAGTGGGATTCTGCTCCATATAAGATTTCCTATAATAATGATAATAGAACTGTAGTAACATTTATCATGGACTTGATTAAGTGCACTGACTTGTCCCTTACACTCTTCACTTCAAGTACATCATCTTCTATTGAAGCAATGTGGAAAGTGAATGTGAGTGAGTCGAGTCAAATTATTTCGTCCTATTTTGGAGTGTTTGCAGTTCGATGGTATTGCGATTGAATCTAACTGTTCATCTCATTCATAATAATTCTATCTGGAAACCAGATGACAACCGCCACCCTGTTTCTGTCGCTTTGTCACTCAATCTGTGCAAGATGTTACAGTGAAACTGGTGTTTAATTATGGTCGCACAAATTCCTTCCAAAATTTGGGGTTCTATGGGCAGTGGACAGGAATCGATAAAGTGGACTCCGAAATGGAACTGAAACTAGTCACGAGTAAATACATTTCCTGGGAAAGGAACATGCACAGATAATTTTGATATTTAATCGTCTCCCCCTTTTATGGTGTACCTTGGCAAATTTGGATTTACCTGACCTTTATTTTTTGCACCCACCGTTATTGTGTGTGTTTGGGGGGGGGGTCCTCTATACGTGTTCTGTGGAAAGAACGCTACCCTCTGCCGTTAATATCCGCGACCTTTTGCTTGTATACATACCCACCTGTACTGGACTTCACACATCTATTTATCTATTTACATCGTATATATTAAATCGAGAAGACTTAGCTCCATTATGCTGCAGTGATGTTAACTATTAGTGTAAACAAATTTATCTCACTTCTGACTAATCTTACTTTTGTATGCTTGAAATAAGGTGTTGTATACGTAAAGATATTCAACTGAAAGTGATGAAAACGATTCGTAAATGTCAGTGCGACTATTCTGAGCATAGTGAATTGCAAATTTTGAGTTATTTATCCTGTTATTTATGAGGTTTGTGTGTGTCACGCTCTTGTGGCGAGAACCGATCCCGGTTCTCACCTCAGGTGTAAGGTTTTCGATTACGCAGGTCTGACTGCGCACGTCTGACATCTCTGCAGCAATAGATTACGTCATCACACCCAATGAGTTGGCGCGCACTTTACTAGATACTTTCATTCAAGCCTTTAGTGCATAACGTAGAATGGCAATGTCGAGCGAATACAATCTGGGAGACAGAAAGACTTCCATAAAAAGTGACAAGCAACTAAAGAATACAAAAATTGAAATTGCAGAGGTCATAAAGCATAGATGTGAAGAATTTGTTTTTGGTGGGGGGGGGGGTCCAAAATAACCTATGATACATTTGTTCGGATTTGTGATGTCATACTGATGAATATTTCGAGTTCTGTCAGTTTCCGTAGTGATGTTAGCCAAACCGTTGTAACGTTGTTACTACACCATGAACTACAGTCATCTGATGTAACTGCGAACCGACACCTCACGGTGCAGATCGCGTCGCGCCATGTGCACGGCCAGGACTTTTCACGACAGGTGCGGATTTGGCCGTCAAAGTATTATATTAATAACACTCCTTTCTTCTCCGTGTCGTGATGGTTGACAGTAGATCTGCTGACAAGGTTGGCTCTACACGATCATTTTAACAATAGTCTCTCCTCCTATCGCCTCGTCAACAAATGGAACGCTACCTAGATGATTAAGCCTGGAAAGTCCAACTCCTTCTCAAAACTTCGTGTCCTCCAAGTCTTCTCCTCTTCCCCCATCCCTGGAAATACCAGCGTTTATATACCTAACTTTAATGTTAAGGTGTAAACTCGCATGGCCTGCACGTGTGGCTGTGATTGGCACCTGTGCTCTGATAGACTTCTGTGGACAGTGAATGTTATGGATTATGCTGTGTCTGCACATGGGTGACCGAGTGTTGGGCCACTCCAAATAGTGTTTCTGACAGTGTGTGTATTTCTGCTGTGAAGTCTCTTGAGTGCATTAGAGGTCAGTTCCCAGCCCTGTCCGACGTGGGAAAGTTCTATACTGATCTGTACCTTATGTATACCCTTACATAACCTCAGACAAAACATGACAGGTCGCACTAAATTTAAGGCACTAAATCTACTCTACTAAAAGCGAATGTCCAGTCTATTGGCACACGGGCCTGTACTGTCCTCGTCTCTGCTGAACGGTTCGCTGAAAGCCTGCCTCCCTTGAATGCTTTTCGGTCTAAGCGACGTCCAGCGTGACATTGTTCTCCATTGTTTATTGTTCGTGGTTTACTGACTACTGGCCCAGGGGCTTTATAGCATCGAACACCAAATTTAAAGTAACCAATATACAATATCAAAAGAGAGATTTCTTCTAGGACAGGACCACTCCTGAGTTTTAAGATTTGCGCGCTCTGCAAGAGCTGCATTAATTCTTCCATAGGGAGAAAGAAAACTAAACTTTGGACATTTTCTAGTTACGTAATGGTGACTTACTGAAATGTGATGCCCGAAGTACTTCATAGTTGTCGTTTGGAGTTAAGCTGCAGCCTATGAAAGGAAATGTGACCCACACGGGATAACTGGAGTTGCCTTTTCAAAAATAATAGTAACGTTATCTCACATACAGCGACACGTTTACCTGCACGCACATGATGGAATGGAATTGCACTGAACCACACTCATGCACACTATCAAATGTCATTTCCTGCCCGAATAAATATATTATTCATTTCTCCCTCTCGATCCCTAGCCCATCTTTTTTTATCTATCTGCACCCGGTTAGCATCCATTGAATACGAGATATTACACTCATTTCTACCTACTCGGTCATACATTAAAGTTTATCATTATATCTCAGATGTTGCATCTGCAGTGGGAACTCATGAGTACTTATTTTTAATTTCAATAGGCTAATTTTTAAAACTGGAGACAGGTATAATAAATTCTTTTCAAAACTAAAGTTATCTTTAAAACCACGTACGTACCGCACAGGTTACTATTAAGACATCTTACTTCCCCATCTGCATAAACTGACCTTTCATTCGTTGTATTGCAATCCTTTTAAATTTAAGTAGCAACTACAACCATATTTCCTTACTTAAGACAGACCCAGTCCGTCAATGGAAGGTAAACACATTCACGGCATACGTACACTCGGGATTATTATGCAGAACAGTGCACACCCGAGTGTAAGTACGGACAGTTTACGAGAACTCGAGTTGTTTTCCATACATAGCTTAAACAAAAAACAAAGTAGGCTACATTTTAACAAGGAAAAATAGAAATGCGCCCAATTCACCACGGATCATATATGTGTGGGTGCCAGTTTCAACAATTTAACAGCTTTACAATTTTAAAGCTGAACTTTGTTACACATTTCCATGGACGCAACTGCCCAACATTCACAGCCATAGAGTGCAGAAAAACAGGTTTTATACATTTATTAAAAGATCCAAAGGTAAGTCTAAATTTCTATATTTCTTTACAAATACAGAAAGCTCACTTTGTTTCTCGCTTACTAGTTGAGGTCCATGTAGATTTCATACCTGGTTGTTATAAGCCCAGACTACTGCTTTCAAAAGTTGTTTACTTACCATTGGGCCACTCAGTGTGAAACTTATTTTGTTGTCTTTACCATGCTGCTCTGAGGGCTAACATAGAACCACGTAACACAAAATACTAGTTTAGACCTTTCTGGAGGAAAAAAAGCATATCGATAAAAGTGGACAATTCTATTTTTTTATGCATCGTCAGTACAACAATGTACTCTCCAGTGTGGTTACGCTTTGGTGGGACGAAACAGAACTTCACTGTTTCCAGCCACACAAGAGCTCAGACGATAAAAACAAATCCGAAAATTTACTACGTGACAGCGCTAAAGCCAGTATATCGATCATGAACACTTGAAGTCGGTTCATACTTGTTTGTGTAAAACGATCAACTTTGTGCGTGTTACGAAAGCCTAACAGCTTCACTCGTGTTCATTTGACCATCAGTTTGTTTTCTCTCTCCAGAATCTTTGTGCAGACGCAGTTCACAGGTCCCTGTCGGATGCTTTCTCCACGAAAAGAACCGAAATCAAAAAGTTATTGGCAAGTCAGTGTAAATTGCTTACCAGCATGCGTTTTTTTTTTTGATCGATTAGGCTTTTCAAAGCTTATCTTACCGTCTGCGTTGAAAAGGCAGCCCGTATCCTGTCTGAGTGGATGTCGTCACTGCTGTTCTCAACGTCCTCTCAATCAGCACCAGATCAGTAGGCAGGTGAACGCAACTTTCTGCTCTTAGACTGGCAGTAAGGTATCAGGTATCACGCTTTGCTCTTTGTCTGCGTGTCGCGTGTCAGTCTGAAATGCCTGTGGTGATTAACGTTCATTTAATTCTGCTAGACCTGTAACAACTGTTACAGCATGCGGGAGTCTTAATCTCGATCTTGGTCTGCAGCAGGCGTTCTTGAACTGCGTCAATTCACACGATGATTTCACTGTGAATATAACGATCAGCTGCCTCCTCGGAATGTGTCCTTTTACATGACGTTTCACTGTGAATGTAACGATTTTTGTATTCCGGCCTTTCTTTGAATTAAGATGGGTGTCCGTAAACATAGTTGATTTTGTCGATCCAATAGGACACATATTGGTCCGGTGAACAAAAATATCTGGATTGTATCCACTCGCTTAGAAGCGTGCATGCAGGCAGACACATATAATTAAAGTCTTACATAACGATAATTGCATAAAGATGTCGCACGCTATTTTTCAGCTTATATAACCTTTTTTGCAATAGTTTGGTCGCTGCTCGCATTCACTAATGGCATGCCGCCCTTCTCCAATTCTCCCCAATCTTTAAAAAAAAACGCCTTCAGAAGCAAGCCTGAAAATGTCTTGGTATCGATTATCTTTGAAGATCATTAAATATCGACCTCCGAATACACATGGTCAGGGCCGGGGCCTGGATAGCTCAGTTGGGAGAATTACAGACTAGCATATTGAGGTTGCTGGTTCAAATCCTGGTGTGGCCAAGGATTATTTCCTGGAGTTCAACATTGTGCAAACTCCATTCGGCCATTTCTCCGCACATCTTACTGCAGATATCAGTCTGGTGTTTCTTTCAGTGCATAGTTTAGTAATAGGACCCCATCCCCCATAGTGCGAAATCACCGCGAGGTTCAGGTTGGTCACAGAAAGCCTCTTTATGAAAAACTGACCTAAGGACATGAGTATGATTATATCCATAACGAAAAGCTTTGCTGCTCACGCGCAACGTAACGAAAGGCGTTTTCAACAACACCGCCCTTGAGACGCTTATTGGTTGCTGGCGATACACAGGGACGTGGATTGGGATCCCGTGCCCGGCAAACTTACTTTCTCTGCATGCGGCACCTGTGAACAGGACTCACCGTTGAGAGTCTTCTTCGGCACTCTTCTTATTCTAAACAACCAGCTGCCCACTTACACTTTTCTTGGGTACGTCCACTGCGAACTGAAATCTGACTCCTTACAAAAGTCCACTTCACAGTTTCCTTAACCATCCGCTGGCTGCGTGCGTGCGTGCGTGCTTGTGTGTGTGTGTGCTTTAACCTGGTAAGGGAAGGCGGATAATTTACACTGGTTGCTTGTGGTGTGTAGAAATATATCCCTAGGATAGACGAAAAAACCTGCACTGAATGCAGAAGGAAAATAATTTATGCTCACCCTAATTAGACCGATTTTTGAATCTAGTCATTCTGTGTGAGCTCCTGGATATTCGCAGGTAAGCTTGATCGAGGCTGATGTTGCAGATTGTCATCAGTGATGCTTCAGCCGCACAAAAAATAATTGTTTTCAAGAGTCTGTGGTGATAAACAGACACGATTTTCAGAGGATGTTTCCTCAAGTTTGGGAACTTCATTTTCTCAATACAGGAAGGGCGGTGTTGTTGAAAACGCCTATCGTTATGTTGTCGCCCTTATTACAGCACGTGCTGACGTTTTTACTTGAGTAAAGTTACATTTGAAGCAATGCGTAAAAATCTAACCATAAAGTGGAACTGTTTCTATTTAATCAGCCATGATTTCACAATGCACTATACTTCATTAGATAAGAAAACCCGAGAAATGTATGAAAGACGTCTCTGAGCAAATTTGTCTTTGGCCATGCAGGCTAGTGAAAAGGAATTCGGGATGATGTCAGGGTAGAATTATTGAGGCATGAAGCTTTTGATCATGTGTCTGATCACCATAGTCGGAAACTGACAACAGAAAGCGACTTCCG
>SMGT01013566.1:134271-148652 GCA_004794575.1 Lanistes nyassanus
AGTTGGGGGGGGGGGGGGGGGGGGGGGGGGGGGGGGGGGGGGGTTGGTTGATAATGATTTTCATTAAATTAAAAAAACTGATTTTGCAGTTGATTGGGTTAAACACGCTGAAGTGTTTCTTTTGTACCTAGCGGCGCTACTTACCGAACAATTTTTAAAGTCTGTGATTTTTTTTTTGTTTGTTTACAATGTTATTGAAATCTTGAAAACAAAGGGAAACAATCCAGAAAAACACGAAACACTGCAAATATGGGTTTTTTCTTAACGGTAGACACTTTATTATTAAGAGAATGATGCGAGCGACCACATAGAGGTTTGTTATTTATTCCTGTGTCTCCTTAGATTTCACATGCGCAAATCTCTTGTGCAGGACGACAGAAATATTTTGTGACGAGAACCCGGATTTTTGTGCGTACAGTTTCCGCTATGGAAGGACGAAAGCAGTTCTGTTGTATAGGATATTATTACTATTTAATAGTTTGTACAGACAACTTTGACTTTATGTAATTTTTTAAGTCAAGAAACTGTGCTGATGCATGTCCACCTGATGTTAGGAAAATACAAAAAAAAAAAATTAACTTTTTTTTCGTCAAAATATTTTAGTGGCTACGAGAAGGAGGCAAAGACAAGGGAAGAATGACAGTTTAAAATATTTGGCGCATTCATTTCAGAATTTTGATGGATATGTTGCGACTCGCATTTGCCGGAGTATTAACAACATCATAAACACTTTTAGAAAGAAGCATTGTGTCAGATCTTTCAATGCTATTTAACAACGTTCAACAGATTTGGCACCGTAATCGCCAAGTAATGATTCCTTTTGTAGGATGGGTCTAGAGTAGGACTGGCCTTTGTGGCGTGGTTTGACTGTTGCAATAAAGTGCCGTAGCCACTTCGGGAACATGTTTTTATCCATCCAGCCTGACTCATTGCACTGAATCTTTGTTACACATTTCCATGGGCGCAACTGCCCAACATTCACAGCCATAGAGTACAGAAAAACAGGCTTTATGCATTTATATTTTAAAACATCCAACGGTAAGTTTAAATATCTACATATCTTTATCAATAGAGGAAGGTCACTTTGCTTCCAAGTTACTAGTCGAGGTCCATGCAGATTTTATACCTGGTTGTAATGAGCCCAGACAACTGCTTTCAAAAGTTGTTTACTTACCATTGGGCCACTCTGAAGGCCGACATAAACCAATCAATAGGCGTGTGCCCTTCTCCTGCCAACACTGCCACTGGGTGTAAGCAAAGACAAGGTCCTTGGAGACAAAAGGTTATTGATACTGTTGTTTTATGGTATTCTATTCTTCTTCCATGGCAGGTTTGTAATTTATGTGGTAAAGTGTCTATGGAGCTGTTAGTACGTTTAAGAGTGATTTTTTTTTCTTTTTGACAGGGCGTGGATGAAGTGTGGTGGGATATGGATGTTATTTACACCACTACATTTCTGTGTTGATCCCACTATTTCGTTTTGCTTTGTTTTATTGTCTTGTTTTATTTTTCAGTTTGTTTTAGTCAGATATTTTGTATCCGTGCTCCCTCCCTCCCTCCGTCACCCACAAACCAGCCCACCCACTCAATCACTCACTCGCTTACCCAGCCACAAACTCACTCATATTCATGTACACACGGGCGATTGCAAGCACATCCACAAACACAGGAACATGCGCGCGGTTAATTATGCATAGTCGACGAAGCTTTTGCCTTCAAGAAACCTCTGCCTGTAAGTGTGGAATACATTCAAAGGTCCTGAACAGATCTCTCTCTATTATTTTGCCTTTCCGTACCATTGCACATGTAATACATCAAACTGAAAGGTTAAATATTATACACATGCAAAACAACCGAAAATACCTGACAGCTGTGAACATTATCAACTGTTCGGCGTTGACCTTGACCCACAGCCGTTAAGGAGGCATGCATATGACAACAACGGATGATCTGCATTTCATTACATTTTATTAGATTTAAGACGTGTGTGGCAAGTTTCAATGAATTGTTAAAAGAACTGCAGCTCGGGCAGGGAAATTGAGCACGCCGAGAATAGTGACTTCCCTTTATACCTAAACCCCTTGAAGGCAGACGTGTAAAGATAGGATAATAACCAAGTTGTACGTCAGGGATAAATGTTTCGTATATAGAGCGAAAAAAAATCAACAGAAATTTTAAAGGGGTAAAACTAGGTCAAAATTCAAGTTATATTAACGTTGTAGGGAAAATATTGGAAGCCTTTCGTGAAACGTTACGTGCATGACTTGACTGATTGCAATGTTTATGAGACGTACGTATGCGATATGTATATTTGCTGCTTGTCTTGTTACAGTGTTGAAATCGTTATCAGTGGATCAAGACTGATGTTCGCCCTGTGACATCCAAGTGTATCAAAACCTTATTGCTAAAAGAGTGATAAAACAGAACATCGTTGAAAGAGGCTGTAAGATAGATTTAAGCAGAAAAGGGTATAGCGCTAAATTTTCTCAAACACAAACAAAAAACTCGTGATAATAGTTAAAAAGACATTAGTCCACTTCTAAAACAAATTTTTCATTAAAATGAATGTCCACGACATAAGGACATAAAGAAAGTCAAACGTTCATAAAGCTCTTTATCCTAATAAGAAACGAACAAACAAACAGCCTCTCCCCCAAAAATAAATAAATAAATAAAAATTCAAAAACGCGGATGACATTAGTGTGTGGATGCATTTCGTGTGATGTCACGTCATAATTTTCCTACATTGAATTTGCTCCTTTCTTCTCCTATACTTTGTAGTTTTGCATTGTGCGGACAATAGGTATAATTATAGTCCCCACTCTCATAAATCTCCAGATATATATATATAATCGTAGCGGTTGTGTCATACAATAAATATACTAGTGTGCGTGCATGCGTGAGGGAAAGTTTCACAATCCGTATCGCAAAAGCCTTTTATTACGTCCTGATAGGGGTGTCATTTATACAAATCAGGAATAAGCTAAGGCACAAATATCTAAATAGTATTTAGGCATAGCCAATTGTCTGATGGATGTATTGTTCATTATTACTTTGAATTAAGCTAACGTAGTAAGATAATCTTGACAACAGTACTTTATTTAAGACTTGATTACAAACATTACCTAATTATACACATTTCTTGAGTTCGTCGTTGAAGATATTGCTATAACGATTATCACAGATGCAGCGTCTTTGCAGGCAAACTGTCTTGGGATAAGTCAGGCAGTCTGCTGTGGTATTACACGATGTCTGAAAAACTGATGGAAAATTTGAAAATAACGTACACAGAATTATATCAGTATGTGAAACTCTGTGTGAGTTAACCAAAGCATACAGTGTCCTTGAAGATCGCTTTTTAAATAACAATAAAAATTATGTATTAAGAGTAAATTATAACTTCGTTGAAATCGTTCTGTGTGTAGGCATATTTATGTTGGCGCTTTTCCCAGTACAATTTTATTGAAGATTTTCAAAAACTGGCTCAGTATCTCCCTGGAGTCTGTGTTAAAGAAATAAAACAGTGAAGAAATAAGAGTGATCATATTATTGACAAACCATGAGTTGAAATATTTGCAACCTCTGCAAGGGCTGCGCTATTTATTTCTAATGTCGTGCTAGCAGCAAGCCATGGGAAAAAGGAAAATTAAACTTTCGACATTGCTAGTTATGTAATGCTGACTTACGGAAATGAGATTGCGGAAGTACTTCATACTTGAAGTTTGGAGTGCCGGCGCAGGTGTGAAAAGGAGATGCGACAGCTATAGGATCTTTGACGTTGCCTGTCCAAAGATAGACCTTAAGGTTATCGCACATGCAACAACATGTTCACACACACACACACACACACACTTATTGGATGGATGGATGGATGGATGGATGGATGGATGGATGGATGGATGGATGGATGGATGGATGGATGGATGGATGGATGGATGGATGGATGGACGGATGGATGAAAGGATGGATTATTACCTGTCTTTTTTTACCTTCTCTCCTAATTACCTCTGTCTCTCTACCCTGCTCGCGCACCTCATTTCTCCTTTTCTCACTTGTTTACTTTCGTTTACTTTTGTCTCTGTCTTTTTCTCTGTCTCTGTCTCTCCGTATCTATCTCTCTTTGCCTGTCTCTGTCTCTCTTTGGATGTCTCTCTCTGTTTCTGTTTCTCTCTGTCAACCCTCCCTCCTAGCATCCCGGCGGGACAAGAATCTACGTGACCTTCTGGGTCATTCCAAACTCAGTACATGCACCCCTCCCCTGGGGTCTGGTGGGTCAAGGAGATGGCACCATAGATTCTAGGTGTGACCCATCCTCGACCCTCGGGTCCTAATTAAGATCCATTATCCCCTTGTTCAAGCCGCCATCTAGCCGCTCACGTCATCACCAGGCCAGGCCAGGTTAGTCCCTGTTCACACTTCTGATCAGGGGTGCTGGCTCTAGAAGCCAGGGACAAGATGTTACTAGCCCCGAGGCTGGCCAGGTGCGGGTTAGTTGGGCAGGGGAGGACTACGTATCTGGAGGAATCCACTGACGGGTAGTACCGAGCACCAGGGCTTTGATGTAGCCGAGGGGTGTAACCAGCCAGGGAAGGAGTGGGGGTAGCTAGAGGTATCCACTTAGGGGGGTGTTCTAGTAGTTGACACGGGGTGTGGCTTCCCTGTCTCGGGCCTGATTGGTTGATACATGTAACTGTCTTGACGACCACATGTATGTGAATGAAAGAATCAATGGACGAAAGTTTAGAATAAAAGGACTGGTTTCGAGAGTCTAATTATCGTCCGCCCAAATATCCTGTGAGAGAACGTCTTCCGCCCGAATCTCCTGAATGGAGAGATCTTGAGCCAACTTTACAGTGAGGGCATCTTTAGCCTCAACTCCTGTGAAGAAAACCTGCTGTGAGGAGACGTACGTGTCTTGTGGTACAAGTCTACAAAGATTCAGATGCAGAATTGAGGTGTCTCGTTCTACTGGATGTGTGGAAGTCCAGTATCAACGGCACGTGTCTTGAGTAGACCAGTTGCATAGCGCAAGGGACTCTGCGAGGGTGTTGGATCCCTCCAGACTGGTGTGTGACTTTTGCACGCATTCCTCTGCTATGGGAGGTCTCTACGCTGACCGGGCGAGGGGGTAACTCCAGAACGTAAAAGAGGGAGACCGAAGACTGCGGACAGACAACCGTCTGAAGCAGGGGGCGAAGGTCCAGCCTTACAAGGAGGCTGCCTTTAACCAAGCTTTAGGAGTGAGCTCAAAGGGGCTGTGTGTAAGCCATGAGGAAATGTCATATCCTCTGTGGCGTGTGCGAACGTCAGCATCGACGTCTGCTGTTACATGGAAGAGTTCAAGAGGCCTTCAGGGTATCTACTGGTGAACATATTCAAGGAAGGAGCGCTCCATTCGGGAACGAGTGTTGCGTTATGTGAGTGATGTGCATCACGTGGTCATTCTTTTCTCGTATGTATGATTAAGGTACGTGGTTTATCATTGTGTTTAATGGCGAGGCAGGTGATGTAGGTTGGTATTAGATGTTATTGTAGACCTAGCTCGAACAGAAAGAAATTGCGGGACCCCTAGAGTTTACAAGAGTTGTAACATATATTGTCTTGATTCTTAATACTCGATGTTTATATCAACAATACATTCTTCTTTTTTGTGTTCACTGTATTCGGTGTTTTGTGATTCTTTATTGGAGACTGTAGGTGGTGGGGGCTCGGCCATATGACTGAGAAGTCATATTAATTAGTTTTAGTAATACAGTGATAGTTCCACCTACGCTTATGTCACCCTCTTGACGGTGATGGTGTGAGCGAGCATAGGAGACGACCCGTCAAGAGCAAAAGAAAATCTCCCAGAAGGTGACAGCCTCCTTGCACCAACCCATGCAATGTCGCCGCTGTTACACATGCCCATACCTCAGCACCACCACACAGCTCCACACGCCTACAACCACCTTCAACATCAAGCGTCACTTCACCTGCACCAACAAAATCATCCTCTATGCCATCTCATGAACTTGCGGACACGAGGAACCAGAGAAACTCCCCAGCTGCAAGACTTTTCAGCATTCAACCAAACACCCTGGACAACATCAAAATATGCGCATGTTTAAAATGTCTGGAGACCTTTTCCGTACCATGTCCCCCAACAGGAGTGAGTATAAAACGTTAACCTCTCCTCCAGCCAGCTCTTCTCTCCCCTTCCTCCTCTCCCGTTTCCTTTTG
Organism: Lanistes nyassanus; assembly: GCA_004794575.1. NCBI lineage: Eukaryota > Metazoa > Mollusca > Gastropoda > Architaenioglossa > Ampullariidae > Lanistes > Lanistes nyassanus. The sequence goes on from SMGT01013566.1 coordinate 140,491, forward strand.
TAACACCCCCACACTTCTTTTTCCTTACCCTCTTCCCTCTTCCCTTTACCAGCCCTGATAGGACACTCCTTTCTATTGGCTGTAGGCCTTCTCACCACTGATTGGTGGCTTAGCACGCTTTACTTCCCACGCTCTGTCCCTGTTCCCCACACTTTCCTCCTGTCCATCGACAGTGCATGACCAGCGTCTCGGTCAGGCAAGTGACTTTTTTATTTGCTATTTGTTATCTGTTTGTGTTTCCTGAAGAAGGCGGCCATGCCCCGAAACGTCGACTTTGCTTCCCTTGATCGAGTTCTCTTTGTCATAACTTTGAAAGTGTAGGTGAACTTGTCAAGTGTGTTGATAAGCAAGTTGAGATCGGTGACAAAGCCATCCTAATTGCTGCACTTTCTCGTCGTCTTTGTATCTCAGTCTGCCAGCAGAACACTGAGCTTGAGGCAAACATAAAATATCTCAAATATGTAATAGGTGTGCACGTTTTCTGTTGTGATTCCTTTCATTCGTTCCGAGTGTTTCCTGCAGTCAACACGTCGCCTCCCTAACGTCGTCTTTTCCGCCATAAGAAATTTAAAACATCACAACCAATAACTTGACAAAATGCGAAGCCACCTCCCATCTTCCCAAACACTAAGCAACGCCATTTCTCTGTGTATTTGGTTAAGAACAACTGAGGCTGTCATCCTGTCAGGATCTAATACCTGAAGTCTATAGTTTTAACCGTCATTTCAGGGCTTGTTAAAGCACAAGCGCGAACCCACTTTTGCTGAATGCACACGCATGCGCTTAGACTCGCACATTCACACACCGACACCCAAGCACGCGCTCGTACACACCCTAACACACACACACACACACACTGACTTACGGGTCACGTAGCCGATGACTCCGGGAAAAATATTGTAGGACGCCATGTGTTGCGTCATTACGGACGTCATCTTGACACGGACCCAGACTCCTTGTGGGAAGGTCGCTGACAACAAAAACAACAAAGAAAGTAATAATCAAGAAAATAAAACTGACTAGGATTAATCGTACCTGGAATGTGTCTAGCTAGCTCAGCCATTATCGATATTTGGTGTTCTCAAAACTGAAGACTGTAAAATATGAAAAATGTGTATAGCTACCTAAGCCATTATCGATGTTTGATGCTCTCAAAACTGAAGACTATCATTTAGGTGTAAAATATGAAACATAAAAATGTCAAAAATCCATGGCCTTGGGTCTTTTCTTTCCAATTTTACTGACCAACAGTGATTTACTTCTTGATTATCAAAGAATACATCTCACAATTAATCTATCAAAGTAGTGTTTCGTGTAGTTATTCTCGCTATATAATTGGCGGTATTAAAATATTTACTTAGAGAATAAACTTATCAGTTTCATTTTCGAAAGTGTGTGACCTGCACAGGAAGGGTCCTTGGCACCAGCCACCAATGACCAGCCTCCAGTCTGGTTGCACGTGCGTCGTCCGTCGTCTGTACCGTTCTGGACAGCTCCCGGCTGGGAGCTGTACGTTACGTTGTCACCAAGGTAACCGATAACGTGACTAGGCGACGCAAACGGAACCTCAGGTGGGAAAGGGCACTTGGGTCCTAAAGAAGAACAAAAACAGAATACAAAATTTATAGAAATATTATCAAAGTCTGTGGTAGTTTTTGTATGTGCGTGCTGTATTCCAGTGACAAGGTTCTGAACAGTTTCACACAAACACTCGTACACACACACAACCTCTCTCTCTCTCTCTTTCACACACACACGCGCGCGAAGCTGATACCTTCGTATCTAAAGTGACATGTAATGGACTCTTCATTTTACATCCTTCTAAATCACAAAAAATCTTACGTTAATAACCAGTTTCCACAAAACGTGCTTGCCTTTTGTTTTAAGTTGATATTAGGTTGGTTGGTTGGTTGGTTGGTTGGTTGGTTGGTTGGTTGGTTGGTTGGTTGGTTGGTTGGTTGGTTGGTTGGTTGGTTGGTTGGTTGGTTGGTTGGTTGGTTGGTTGCCATTGGTGAAGACGATAATAATAAGGAGAATTATAAGAAAAAGGTGTGTTTACTTTGTCCGGATCGAAAACACCGGAATCCAGGGTACGGCAGCAGAGTCTTGGCGCATGGCTCCCGGCACACGTTGCATGCCTGTAGGTCAGGATTGTAGAAAATCGTGCTGCAAGTGTCGTACTGGAGGCAATGATGTATGCACGCGAGGGCGGATGTCACACTAAAAACAGTTGGGACGTCACCTTGGATAGTCAGGTTCACAAAGTCGTTGTCTTTCGTCCAAACGTCTTCTCGCCTGAAACAAAGAGTGAACACATGTAATGCTGAGATCCAACATATAATGTCCTACATGGAAACAGGAACCGCTGCCGTTGTAAAGCTAATCTTCTTTTCCTGGTTTAGCGGGTCTTGAAGCTTAACACAGCTGCTACTTATCTTCCAGCTTGGTGATAACGTTTTCACGATACTTGCATCCAAAATAATAGAGAGACGCATTTCTGGATTCAGATGCATGTCGTCTGCTCTGCAAATTCTTTCTGCTTGTAGCGTGTCGTCTCACGTGCTCACTCTCACACGGTTAACTTTATGAGGATGGCAATAATAAAAAATCACTGTATTATGATATATCCATGAATTATAGTCATGCCATTCGATTCCTTATTCACCTAAGGACAATCACATAGCAATTATTTACACATAAATGCGTTACACATAAATGGCTTAGTGGTTCGTCTAAGAGAAAGTTAGAGAGAGAGAGAGAGTCTTGAAATGTCAGCATTATCGAAATCCTGATCGTTTCACGAGTTGAAGTACTTTCACTGCCCATTATCTAATGCAGATGAAAAGAACTAGCACAAGTGACACATCCATAATTTACTTGGCTACAGGCTGACGGCAGGAGCTATCACAGCGGCATTTCACGTCACTAGGTTAAACCACAGCGATATGGATCAGTGGAACAGCCGATTGATAACCTTTCATGTCTGATGAAGCCGTTTTACGTGTACATAGCAACAATTGTTCACGAGCCCTTTCCAGGCAGACCTGGACAGCAATGCGGGTAGAACTGCGGAGTAAGGTCTGGAAGGTTGCTAGTTCGAATTCAGGAATGGGTAAAGATTAATTCCTAGAGTTTAATGTTGTTCAGACTCCATTCAGCAACTCCCCGGAACCGCTTGTCCGCACTGGCCAACTTTCTGCAGTCATCAGTCTGGTGGTTCTGTCAGTGCATAGCTTTGTAATAGGATCCCACCCCACTCTCCCAGTATGAAATCACAGCGAGGTCGAAGGGTTGTCCGTCTAAAATTACCTCCCTCCAATTCAGTCCCCCAGAAAGGGTTATAATTCGTAATTAAAACTAATTACTACATCTGTAAGGCTTACAATTTACACAGTAACTCCAGGCGCACTCACTCACCCGCGCGTGAGCGCACAAGCAAACGTGACACCCACACACGGCCTCAGGTACACACTCAAATACTAATACATTCCTACTAGCTCTTTTCACTACTTTGTAATACGATCTGTCTACACTATTAGCTCTGCAAAATTATCTTTGTGCTCTGTCGTAAATCTAATGCGTTGCAATAGTAACTTTGTTTCTTATTTTCGGATGCAACCGCAAACAGTGTTGTTTGTTTTTCGGTGGATCGGTCTGTGGTAGAAACCATCTATCCGGGTTGATCAGCCAATATCCTCTCATACAAAGTAAGTTTAAAATCAACCTATCAAGAAACAAAAACCCAGACTTCTAATCTCAAAGGTGCAACAACATAATAACTATTATATAAAAGAAAAACAAGTGACTGCCGCTTGGAGGATAAGCCCAAATTAAATGTAAAACAAGGGAACTGTACCAAGCTAGAAAAGGGACAAAGACGAAGACAATCTACATGTTTCGGGGCACTACCCCTTCATCAGGACGACACAACAAAACGACGAAAAAACGAAAAGGAAAAAGACTTATCTGCAGTGGATGTGGCGCATTGGCTGCAAAGCAGGAGAATGCTTAGACAAAGTTAATGTTACACACTTAGGACTGCTGTCGCAACAAAAGCTTTAGTCCCACCCAGTCACATTATATGTTTTTAAACAAATATTTTCATCAATAAGGTATACTTTTAAGCTGGACGCACAATTAATCGACATTTTAGACGACGAGAACAAAGCCTTTTGCGAGTGACGTGCGAATGCCTCAGATCCACTTACTGTGAAAGAAGAAAAATTCAATAACTTTATCAATAGAAAAGATGGAGAACGTCTCCTACTTCAGAAATTGGGGCTCTATGGGCAGTGGATAGGAATCGATAAAGTCGACAGTGGAAGTGGAACTGAAACTAGTCACGAGTTAATACATTTCCTGGGAAAGGAACATGCACAGATAATTTTGATAATTAATCTCTTGCCCTTTTCTGGTGTACCTTGGCAAATTTGGAAATACCTTACCTTATGTTGTGCACCCGGCGTTATTGTGTGGTTTTTTTTCTTGTTGTTCTATACGTGTTCAGTGGAAAGAACACTTCCCTCTGCCGTCAATATCCGCGACCTTTGGCTTGTGTACCCACCTCTACTGGACTTCACACATCTATTTATCTATTTACATCGTATATATTAAATCGAGAAGATGTTGCAGTCATATTAACTATTAGTGTAAGCAAATTTATCTCACTTTTGACTTATCACACTTTTTTATGCTCGGCATAAAAAGGTGTTGTATAGGTAAACATATTGAACTGAAAGTAATGAAAACAAGTCATAAATGTCAGTGTGACCATTCTGAGCATAGTGACTTGCAAATTTTGAGTTATTTATTCTGTTATTTATGGGGTTTGTGTGTGTCACGCTCTTGTGGCGAGCACCTCAGGTGCAGGTTTTTCGATTACGCATGTCAACAATCAAACGTCTGACATCTCTATAGATTACGTCATCAAACCCATCACACTTTACTAGATACTTTTATTCAAGCCTTTAGTGCATTACTTAGAATGGTAATGTCGAGTGAATACAACCTGGAGACAGAAAGAGTTCCTTAAAAAAGTGACAAGCATCTAAAGAATACAAACACTGAAATGACAGAGGACATAAAGCATAGATGTGCAAAATAACCTATCATGCATGTCTTACTGTTACTGCACCAAGAAATACAGTCATCTAATGTAACTGCGAACCGACACCTCACGGTACAGATCGCGTCGCGCCATGTGCACGGCCAGGACTTCTCACGACAGGTGCGGATTTGGCCGTCAAAGTATTTTATTAATAACACGCCTTTCTTTCCTGTGTCATGATGGTTGACAGTAGATCTGCTTACAAGGTTGGCTCTACAATATCATATTAACAATAGTCCCTCCTCCTATCGCCTCGTCAACAAATGGAACGCTACCTACATGCTTAAGCCGTGAAAGTCCAACTCCGTCTCAAAACTCCGTGTGCTCCAAGTGTTTTCGTCTTCCCCCATCCCTGGAAATACCAGCGTTTATGTACCTAACTTTAATGTAAAGGTGTAGATTCGCATGGCCTGCACGTGTGGCTGTGATTGGCACGTGTGCTCTGATAGACTTCTGTGGACAGTGAATGTTATGGATTATGCTGTGTCTGCACATGGGTAACCGAGTGTTGGGCTGCTCCAAATAGTGTTTCTGACAGTGTGTGTATTTCTGCTGTGAAGTCTGCTGAGTGCATTGGAGGTCAATTCCCATCCCTGCCCTACGTGGGAAAGTTCTATACTGATCTGTACCTCATCTATCCGCTTGCATAACATACATAGTACCTACAGCCTACCACGCATGTTGATATACCCTGCTTGGAAATGAGGGGCGTTTGACGTGATATAATTATTTAGCGTATGCTTCATTTGGTATTTTGTGTGTCTGTAGTCAAGAATTTTATTTTTTCTGGATAGGAGAGTACTTCTAACTTTAACTGACAATGAATGAATCCAGTGAATGGATGGGAATTATGCTGACACCTGGCCATCAGGGATTAGGGGCTAGGGTTGAAAGAACATGCCCTTGCTGAACTTTTTATGATGTTTGTTTCCTTTCTAAGAATTGTTTTGTCTACTTTAAACGCCTCTTTAGCCTTTGCGCCTATCCTCCAGCACACGAATCATTCGATGAAAGAGACTATACACTATCGACGACATGCTTGAGTTTTTTAAATCACTGAATAGAACTGCATGTGCCACTGGTAAAGTTCAGCTTTGTTAATATTTTAAAGGACGTGCAGCAGTGTGAGATATTGACTGAAGATGCAGTGTTCGATTTTCGCATCATCCTAAGCGACCTCCATGGTTCTTCATTGTTTATTGTTCATGGTTTACTGACTACTAGCCCAGGGGCTTTATAGCATCGAACACCAAATTTAAAGTAGACTATATACAATATCAAAAACATAGAGCAACACTTATTGCACCTCGCAATGGCTAAAACCTGTGTGCACGCCAGAAATCACAACACACACACACACACACGGAGTGGCTGGCGCAGAGAATGAACATAGTGTGCATGCGTGCGTGCATGCATGCGTGTGTACATTGTATTTGAAAGTTATACCATTTGCACCACTAAGAATTCATATTATATCCTGAAAGGGGAATCAACTTTGCCTGTCATTAATAATACACAAATGAGCTAATGCATTAATATATCAATAATATTTAGTTATAAACAAATGTCAGCTGGACGTATTATTCATCATGACTGAATTAAGATAATTTACTAAGAAAACCTTGACAACACTTGATTTCAGACTTGATTGCAAACACCACCTTACTACGCACATTTCTCAAGTTCGTCTTTAAAAATACTGCCATTGCCATTATTGCAGATGCAGCGTCTTTGCAGGCAAACTGTCTTGGGATAAGTCAGGCAGTCTGCTGTGGTATTACACGATGTCTGAAAAACTGATGGAGAATTCGAAAATAACGTACACAGAAATATATCAGTATGTGAAACTCTGAGTTAACCAAAGCATACAGAGTCCTTGAAGATCACTTTAAAATAAAAATTATGTATTAAGAGTAAATTATAACTTCGTTGAAATCGTTTTGTGTGTAGGCATATTTATGTTGGCACTTTTCCCAGTACAATTTTATTGAAGATTTTCAAAAACTGGCTCAGTATCTCCCTGGAGTAAGAGTCTGCGTTAACGAAATAAAACAGTAAAGAAATATAATTTGTCAAGGATATGATCACTCTTGAGTTGAAATATTTGCAAACTCTGCAAGGGCTGCGTTATTTATTTCTAATGTGCTAGCAGCAAGCCATGGGAAAAAGGAAAATTAAACTTTCGACATTGCTAGGTATGTAATGCTGACTTACGGAAATGAGATTCCGGCAGTACTTCAGACTTGAAGTATGGAGTGAGGCTGCAGTCTCTAAACGGAAATGCGGCAAAAAGAGGATCGGTGAAGTTGTCTGTCCAAAGTAAGACGTTAACGTTATCGCACATGCAACGACATGTTCACATGCAAGCTCGTGAGCACGCGGGATCGTAATGAACTCACACACACATACACGCACACACACACACGCACACACACACACGCACACACACACGCGCGCCTACACACACACACACATTGAAATAACATTTCTTGCCGATATATATTTTATCGGTCTCTCTCTCTCTTTTTAAAGTCCATTGATCTGGCTGGATGCTTGGTTGATTAATTGGCTAGCTGACTGGCTGGCTGGCTGGCCCGCCGGCTGACTGGATGGATGGATGGATGGATGGACGGACGGACGGACGGATGGATTATTACCTTTTTTTACCTTCTCTCCTAGTTATCTCTATCTCTCTACCCTACTCGCGCACCTCATTTCTCATTTTCTCACTTCTTTACTTTCCTTCACTTTTTTCTCCGTTTCTCTCTCTCTCTCTCTCTCTCTGTCTTTGTCCTTATTCAGTTGTTTATCTTGCTTTTCGCAGATGACGTAGCCTTGTTCTCTGATACTGTAATAGGTCTGCAGAACCAATTGAATATCCTGTATAACATGTCTCAGCACTTAGAGCTGGCGATAAACTTAGAAAAGTCAAATATCGTTGTTTTTAGAAATGGGGGATTTATTTCAAAGAACGAGGCTTGGGTTTTTGGAGACAAAAAGCTAGATATTGTTAATACGTACAAATACCTTGGGGTATTCTTGTCAACTAGATGTG
>SMGT01013566.1:149483-169620 GCA_004794575.1 Lanistes nyassanus
GACTTACACGAAGCCTGGCTTGTTTCCTGTATAAGGCGTTACATCGGAGAGAGGCAGATTTACTTAGACCCCTACAAGCTCCTTAAGTCACATGTTGTGTACGTGTGTGTGTGCGTGTGCGTGCGCGTGTGCATCTGAGTATACTTGTTTCATGTATTGCTTTGATTACTGTGTATGGTATTGTCACCCCCTTGATATGGGCCGAAGGCCTAACCAATAAATTCGTTCGTTCGTTCGATCGTTCTGTTTTTGTCTTTCTCTCTGTCTCTCTCTCTCTCTCTGTGTGTCTCTGTCTCTCTCTGTGTCTGTCTCTGTTTCTCTCTGTCTCTCTCTTTGTCTCTGTCTCTCTCTGTGTCTGTCTCTCTGTTTCTCTCTGTCTCTCTCTTTGTCTCTGTCTCTCTCTTTGTCTCTGTCTCTCTCTCTTTGTCTCTGTCTCTCTCTTTGTCTCTGTCTCTCTCTCTCTGTTTCTGTCTTCTTCTGTGTTTCTCTCTCTCTCTTCCTGTCTCTCTCCCTGTCTCTCTCCCTGTCTTTCTGTGTCTCTTTGTCTCTGTCAACCCCGCCCCCTCCCCCCTCAGCATCCCGGCGGAACAAGAATCTACGTGACCTTCTGGTTCATTCCAAACCTTCTACACACCCCCTCCTCTCTACCCCATGGCACCACCCCATCTCACTGGACATGTCACACATGCCCATACCTCAGCGCCAACACATGAACTTTTTTTTAACCTTTTATGGACTTGATTAAGTGTACTGACTTGTCCCTTACACGCTTCACTTCAAGTACATCATCGTCTGTTGAAGCAATGTGGAAAGTGAAGGTGAGTGAGTCAAGTCAAATTATTTCGTCCTATTTTGGAGTGTTTGCAGTTCGACGGTATTGCGATTGTCTCCAACTGTTCATCTCATTCATAATAATTCTATCTGGAAACCAGACGACAACCGCCACCCTGTTTCTGTCGCTTTGTCACTCAATCTGTGCAAGATGTTAGAGTGAAACTGGTGTTTAATTATGGGTCGCACAAATGATAATGATGCATTTTCTTCCGAAGACACAACATATCTAGATTTCATCAATAAGGCAAATCTTGGAAGTGGACCCACAATCGGCAGTTTAGATGACGAGAACAAAGCCTGCTGCAGGCGGCCCATTAGTGATTAAGACCCACTTATTTAGACAAAAATTCAAAACTTTTATCAATAGTGAAAAGATGGAAAAAGTATCTCCCACATTTAAAAAATGAGGTTCTAGGCGGTGTGGTTAGAGTCGATAAAGTGGACAGCCGAAATGGTACTAAAACTAACCACGAGTAAATAAAGTTCGTAGGAAAACAAAATAACTGATAATTATGTTTCATGTTGTATTAGTATCGCTCACCAGCCATGACTCTTCTTCACAAACATTTCTTTTTTCAGCCTAGCCCCGGTTTGACAGATTTCACTAAACTGCAAAGCGTTTTAAGCCCGTGTGCACTGCAACAGACCATTATCGATGTCAAGTAGAACCCGATAAAAGAGTACATATCGGTACGTGAATAGTTAGTATGCTCACCACTGTGTTCATGAAGGTCAAGGGAGCCTTCTCTCGAGGATTGGACCAGATTGGTAAGGAAGGTTAGTTTTGAGATGTGTTACTGTTTGCATTAAGTCTGTTTGTGTTAACATAAATTTATGGAGGATTCTAGATAGTTTGACAAACTATTTGCGAAATCCACCCGTAATATTAAATGAACAGGAATAAAATCTGGAAAGTGAAAGGAAAAAAAAACAGTATCAGCGGTAGAACTGATACTAAATACCAGGCATCTGCTGATTACAGCAAAAAAAATCTATTTTCAGACTTCGATAAAGCAACTTCAGAAATACAAATCGATGTTGAAACCTTAACTTACGCTAAGGACCAGACGTTCTTGCATAATGAATGACCGTCACGAAGCACACCGCAAAACAAACATCCTGCTATTGTCCACCACTTCGTTCAGTTGAGAGAGAAGGGTATATATGATCTTTGTTTTGTTTTCTTATGTTTTTCTGGGTGAATTATGGTCAATGAAACAGAGAGTCGCCCTGTTGTTTCTTTCATTGCACAATCATATTATCGACGTATGTCTCTCTTTCTGTATCGTCCGTCTTTCCGTCTGTCTGTCTGTCTGTCTGTCTGTCTGTCTGTCTGTCTGTCTGTCTGTCTGTCTGATGTCTGTCTGTCTGTCTGTCTGTCTGTCTGTCTGTCTGCCTGTCTGTCTGTCTGTCTGTCTGTCTGTCTGTCTCTTTCGGTCATTTGTCCCTCCTCTCCCCTCCCCTCCTCCCCTCTTTTCCTCCTTTGCTCTCCCACTCAACAGGCGAACAAGGCCTTCACACGTTCACATGTTTGGCGTTCACACGACTCCACACAACACGACAAGCAGGAGAGTGGGTTTTTTTCCTAAAATGTACCCCGCGTCCTTTTATTCAACTCTGCTAATCACCGAACTTTCATTCAGTCTCACTCACACGCTCCACTTGACTATCCTCTCTACTCAACACTTCACTTCCCAGAACTTCTCACGTATATCCCACGTCCATTTGCTTCAGTTTGCACATTTCTTTTTACTTTAATAAACTGATTTTACATTACATAACTTTCAGGAAACAGAGCTAACCAAAAATTTCCAGTTTAAAAGAACGAAAGAAAATTTAAAATCAAGAATAGTTCTTCAAGGAATGCAAACACGTGACATCAGCTGCCGAGATTTCTTTTTGTTATTGAACAGCAATGTATTACCAATACACATTTATTTAAAAGTCGATTTGGGTTTGATGGAAAACAGTTCGATCGGAAAATTTCCATTACAACTCATACAACAAAGAACAACAGTGGATACTGCTCTCATTAGCCATGCTCTCACGCTAGTTTAGGATATACTTCTTACATTCTTCCAGCAGTCTTGTTGGATCATGGAGGACGAAAAAAGATTCTTTTTGCTTTTTTATTCACATTCAGATATTGATAACAAAAGCATGGACATAGACATTATAAGCTTAAATACGCAGAAGAAACTAGTGGAAGGGACAGATATTGATAACAAAAGCATGGACATAGACATTATAAGCTTAAATACGCAGAAGAAACTACTGGAATGGATAAAAAGGAAATAATGGTGAGGTGCGCTGATACTACTGATTCTGATTGTTTACTCAACTTCTGCTAGCCGCACAAACCCCGCTTACACAGATTATCTGTGGGCGCTGAGACTTTTACGCCAGCAAATAGCTATCAAGTTATTTATGTCAAGAAATTTGGCTACGTCAATTAAAATTCGCATTTCGCTTGGCTCAGCAGCCTCCAGTTTAAAACCCGCAGCTACCTTAATCATCAACAGAAGATTGCTTCTGCTAACAAAATGGTTATTTATTTACATGGTTTAGTGAAAACGGGTGAAAGGTGTTGGCGCTTTTCCACTGATATTGACATATCGAGGGAATATCACGAACTTTCACACTCGCATGCTGGCGTCAGTATTCTAAACAGTAGTTATTCAATATATACATCAAAAGAAATATTTAAACTGTCCACAGCATTTACAGTATCTCGTGGGGATGGAAGTGTCCCGGAAAGTTTCACGTCCGGCGACAGTGCAACAGCATACAAGCGCAACATAACAGCACTAACACACAGTGCTTACACATTTCTACATGTGACGAGGGAGTACAGTCCTCTATCTGTTCCACAATACGAACTATGGCGTGATACAGGCACTTATTACATACACAATAATTCCGAACATAAACGAACAATACGACAAACTTGAATTAGCTACCAAAGCCTTTGACGTATCTCCTGATTTTTGTGCTGTTTCTCGTGACAGTCATACATGCTTTCGTTATTAAAGGAAATGCTATTGCCGCGAAAACTTTCAAAAGTCCTGCAGTTGGTGGGAAAGTACCCCATAGATTTATCCTTGTACCTACTTTGTCTGCAGACATCGACGACCTTTACTAAAGGGAGAACGTCAACACTAGGACACGAAGCCCTGTGCTGTTCTCGTCTCGGCAGGACGAAATATCTTTAACAAAAAAATGATGGAAAGAAACAAGGGGAATCGAATAGCTAGATTCAGCTGCTAAAACCAACGCCTTCATCACTCAGCTATGTACTACAACAGTAGAACATGTTCATTGTTGCCATAAGAAATCCCACTAACACTGTCCACCATCGTGATGACGTCACACAGCACGCGTAACCTTGTCCATTAAGTCATTATGTACCAAAGAATGCAAGGCAATTTCGCTCGGTTCTAGACAATCGCCCAACATTGGTTAGAATGCCTACCGAACAATACCCGCAGATTCGAGCAGAACATAAGCTGAATAACAAGAACAATCTGTGTTTTTAACGTTTGCAAAGCGCTGCCCTTTCACAATCTCCATTAAAACTACTTAAATCACTGAAAGAGATAATTTTACTTCGAATATACAATTTGAGCAAATCGTATACATAGAAAAGCCTTTAAAATTTAAGTAAAAGACCTACTGGCAGCAGTAAAGCGTTGAACGTGCATGGTTGCGTGCTGTGGTCAATATGCATAACTATTTTTATCTTTGCATACAGACAGGTGGGTTATGAGCCAGTTTACTATCCGAAATTTATTTGCATTTCATCGCATGTTTAAGAGATTATAACAAACATTCAGTTATAACACTGAACAAAAAGAAGTAATTTGTAATGAGCAACATTTTTCACAGGCTTATGCATCTAAAACAAATAGCAAATCACTACTAACAGTAAACATTATATATCTAGGTGTTTCCGTTAAGATACTCAGGGGCTAAACATGTCTGAAATACTTGTAAACACGTATGTTATCTTTAGTTTAAATAAAGTTTTAAGAAAACTAGGCGGTGAAAGTTAAAAATTGAAAGAGAGATGGATTGAATGAGGTACGAGTGAAGCTTGGAGTTCGAGTGAAGGACATGCCGCTGATCCAACAGCGCGAAGACAAAGCTTGAAAATAGCATGTGGACATTAACGAACTAGCTCATCCACTGTGTTGCTGAGAGTTTTCAGTAAACGAGTTGACTTTGCTAAACTAATCTCTTCAAATAAAATTTTTTTCTAAGGTATCTCTTCAGTTAACGTAGTGATCTAAACCAAATTTGCTTTCTTGCTTGTTGGTGAATCTAGTTCAGTGTCAAAGATCGCTGGGAGTATTATCGAACTCACATGCAGGTGCTCTTGACAGAACAGAATACCGGTGTTTTTATCCCTTAGATCCCGGGCTTACACTGTATTTACCACAGACCAACAGTTGACGCCAGCATCTTCACTGTGTACACAGCTGTGATATCCAATGGGCTCATGGGAACAGTTAAAGATGTTCGTTTCGTTTCCAAAGCACTGGACGTTGTCCAAAAGAATTGGCAATGTGCCCGCATCGTAGAAGGCTTCGTTTTTCTCTACAGGCTCTGTCCTGTCATAAATATATAAAGCACAATGTAGAAGTACTTAATACTAAGACGTACTGGTCTTACATTAGACTGATTTGGATGTCAAACGTTTGATACAGCGGGAAAATTTAGGTCCAGACGTAACTCGACATAAGCGGGTTTGAGTAACTGAATGACTGTGTTTTGCAAGTTTCAAGTTTCAAGTTTCAAGTTTCTTCATTCTATTACCCTCAGGGGGTATTCAGAAAAAAATATTTTTTTAAAGAACACGTCAATCGTAGTTCACCTGGCATTAGAATATGCATATATTGATAAATAAACGCAATGATTAATAAACACACAAATAACGCTCAATTACGCACGCAGAGGTACCCACACGCAAAAAAATGTAGGCATCTATTCATCTATTCTTTAATGCACTCTACTAAGAAGCATTTTGACTAAATTCACTAACTTGGTTAATACACTTTTGTTTTTGCAAGAAAAGAGTTTATAAAGTTTAAATGTATTTGGCCGGCTCAAGTAGTATGGTGTAAATTTGTCACATAAGAAAATATAATGGTATTCATCACCTATGTCTTTTCTGTCACACAGCGTACATAATCGTTCATGCCTAGGGATGTCTTCGTGTCTGAGTTTGTTAACAGGGACGTTATTATCTAATGTCCAGAATTTTAATAGCAGGCGACAATGAGAAGGTGGTAACACTCTGAGATAGGGTTCGGGCTTAAATGATGTTTTGAGTATTCTGTAGTTTGTATATATACCTGTCTTGTGTTTAGTTCCTCGAACCAGTGTTGAATATATTGATCTTGCAAGCATCTGTCTACTTTGTTCTTGAACCATTTATCGGTTACATTTAAACTATTCTGGTTTAACCGTGCGTGCGTGCGTGCGTGCGTGCGTGCGTGCGTGCGTGCGTGATTGAGAGCGAGCACGTGCGTCTGTGTGGAGATAAAGCACAATAAATCTTTACAATCTTGCGAACGACATCGCAAGCTCGCTCAGCAAAACATCTCTATTAATAAAAAAAATTATAATAAACGTATATATTAGGACAGAAGCAAGAAATAACAAGGCACACCTCTAAGAATAAATTACTCATATCAAGCTGCATGAAAACAGAATCTTGAAATTAAACGATTCAATAGCTTACTGTAAATATCCCAACATTCTACACACAACGGCCGCAGAATTCACGCCAAAATAGTCATCACAAACTGTTCCCCAAGTATTATTGTAGAAAACCTCAACTCTTCCTTCCCATGGTACACTTGCGTTCACAAGCCGCACTGTCGAATTTGTTGAATCTGAAACGAAAGTATTCATTTTATTTTATTATAATATAAATCAATCTGAAACAAGTCGCTGTCGATTGACCATTTCATTTATTATTTTAAAGTTGAAAAACAAATGTTGGAAAACAGAGACAGCAGAACAGGTTGCTAAATAACTTGAATACTTTCCCAAGATTCTATAAAAAATGTAGCATAAGTGTTACAGTGAGTATTAAATGAAAGAAGAAAGGGTGGAGTAATTAGGCAGGGATAAAGAAATAAAGACGTAAAAAGTAATTTAAAAAAGTAAGAAAGAAGGAAAGAGAAAGGAAAGAAAGGAAGAAAGGAAAAGTATAGAACCATTATAAGAAGCAACATCAACACAAGCCAAACCAAAATGGGGAAAAAGCATCAGCGGTGCATCAGTACTTGGTCTACAGTTGACTCCAACATCGTCAAGGTACCAACAGTCGTGTTGACCGACAGTCCGATGAAGACAGTCAAAGATGTTCGTTTCCCTTCCATTGCAGACCACGTCGTCCAAGAGAATCGGCAATGTGCCCTCCCCGTAAAAGGCTACACTGGGCCCGACTGGCGTTGTCCTATCCAAAAAGACAAACAAACAAACAAACAGACTATGCACGACTGCCGTTGTCCTATCCAAAACGCCAAAACAAACCAACAGACTGTGATACTGTGGCAGATAATAATGGCATGATCACTAAGGAAGTTATATGTATGGGTATTAAGTTCGATTTATTTCTATTGCAGGTAACGGATTTGATGAAGCAACATGTAGCTAAAAGCATAAACATGTATACATAATCAGAGCTAAGCCCGCTGATGTGTTCGTGCTTGCATTTCTCTTAGTATATCAACAAGAGCATTGTCTTATTTCTTCACAGTTGTCCGTTTGTTTTTGTGCCCTTGTGTCCTTGATAGTATTACAAAGGGTGGTGGTGTGCTATTATATTTGTTTTCAAGCTTCGTTATTACTTTACTCTGACAGAATTTATGCTGAGTTACAAACCGTCTAACACAAGCGAAAGAACATCTTTTAGTTCAAAGCATAATATAAAGACTTTGGAACCGAAAACTTCGTTGATGTTTTTTTAATTAATTAGTAGCGTTAGATAATTACCTGACAAAATGTCGGGTTTAATTTCATCACCAGCGTCATGATATAATAAATGTAGATTTTTTTTTAACTCGCGAGAACACATTTCATGCACACTTCGCGCCGACGAGGCACACAGACACTCTAATGAAAAACGACGAACACATACAGCGAGAGAGAGAGAGGTGAAAACAATACTGACCAACAGGTCAGGAGACAGATCGTCAGCCTGTAGCTAGAATCTGGTGGATGGACAACCATCATAAAAGAGGATGAACAGAGAAAGTTGAAAGTTAATGCAGACAGGCAGTCGCGACGTCAATCAAGGTACTTGCAGAAAAGATAAGTTTTTAAGTTTCGTTTGAAAGTCTGTAGTGATGGGGAGTGGCGAATGTTGTGGGGAAGTGAGTTCCATTGGGTGGATGCGGAGAAAGTGAATATGCGCTGTCCATATGTTTTTGTCCTGATGCGGGGTACTGAGAGAATGCGATCGTCGGAAGAGGAGCGGAGCTGTCTCACTGGAGTGTAGATTGTAAGAAGTTCTGAAAAGTAGCTGGGGCATGCACCGGTGAAAAAATTGAAACAGAGAGTAGACAACTGTAGTCGATGCGAGCCTGAATGGGGAGCCAGTGCAGAGTGCGGAGGAGAGGTGTGGCATGGTCTGTTTTGCGCGCTTTTAGAACAAGGCGAGCGGCCGAGTTTTGAAGTTTCTGTAACTTCTTTAGGAGGTATAGAGGACAGCCAGCCAGCAAGGAATTGCAGTAGTCGAGTTTAGACAGAAAATATAGGCACAAACAAAGATGTTTGCAACCTCGTCGGATAGTAGGTGACGGAAGCTGCTGATTTTCCTAAGTTCAAAATAAGCGGATCTGCAGATGTTGGATACGTGTTTGTTCAATGTCATGTTAGAGGTAATAATAACACCGAGGTTTCTTGCAGAGTCGGCGAAAGGGATGTCGACGTCACCGACTCGAACTGCTGTGGGACATTCTGTCACTCCAGCATTTCTTTTACTGAAGAGGAAAACCTCAACTTTAGCTTGTTGTGGACCATCCATGCTTTGACACGGGAGATGCAAGTCTGCATGGTCATGATGCTGGCACGTACATCAGCTGGAGGACAAGAATTGTATAATTGTGTGTCGTCTGCATAGGACTGGGTGGAGACCGTGTGAGAGTGAATGAGTGATAAAAGTGGTTTGATGTATAAGATGAAAACGATAGAGCCCAGGACAGATCCTTAAGGGACTACGAGAGAGAATGCTAATGGGGCTGACAATTGGTCGGCGACAAGTGCAGACTGAGTTCTACCAGAGAGGTAGGACTGGAACCACGCTTGCGTCGACCCACAGATGCCGTATACATCATGGAGACGATTGAGGAGGATTGTATCAAACGCTGCGGAAAGATCAAGGAGGGTCAGAAACGACACATCGCCTCCATCCAGAGCAGACAAAATGTCGTTGGCAACTCTAGTCAGAGCTGTTTCCGTGCTGTGGAATGGCCGATATGCTGACTGGGAGTGAGAGATAAGATCATCTGAGTTGAGGTAGGCGAGAAGTTGATTTAGGACGACCCTTTCAACCACTTTTGAGAGGAAGGGTAGGTTGGAAACTGGGCGGAAGTTCTTGAGGCTGTTTGCGTCAAGGGTGGGTTTCTTGAGGAGAGGCTTGGCTATTGCAGCCTTGAACAGCGATGGAAAGACTCCTGATGACAGACCGTCGTTTACGATCCGAGTGACAGTTGGAAGCAGAACATCTAGGCAGTCAAGGAGAAGGTGGGTTGGTATGGGGTCCAGGGGGCAGGTAATAGGTTTAGATTTTAATATCACAGCCTTGAGATCCGACTGAGATATGGACTGAGTGATTGAAATGAACAGCATGGCAAGTTGTCAGCAAGGGCTGGAGGCCCACAGTGTAGCGCCATCTCGTCCAGCTCAGCTCCAACATCAGCGACCCTACGTAGGAAGTACTGAGAGAAAGCCTCGGGTAGCTGTGTGACAGGAACGTCAGTGGGTAGTGCCGATTCCTTGTTTCGACCTGTTAGTTTGTTACAGATTTCAAACAGCTTTTTGCTCGAGGAAGAGTTGACAAACTGTGCTTGAAAGAAGGATTTCTTAGCTGTATAAACTAGCTTGGAAACAGAACGTTTCGCTGCAAGATATAGTTGTCTGTGTATGATGAGGCGTGATCTCAGCCAGAGCCTTTCTGCGCGACGGCGCGCAAGCTTAGCCCGACACAGTTCGTCATGGGGTCTGCCATTAGCAGGTGTACTCGACAGCGCCGGGCAGAAGCGTGTGTATCGAGGGATTTACGAAGGGCTTTGACAAGCTCAGCAGCTGTGAGAGGACCGGACAACATATTCTGTAAATCCGTTTTGAAACTGCTCAGGTCCATCAGACGAATCGGGCGTGGATGACTAAAGAAAGACGAGAAGGAAAAAAATGACAGTAACAATAACAACAAAAGATATCGGAAACACATTGTCCAATTTACATTACTGAAACAAATGAAATCAAATGATTTATACGAACAGTAATGCAGCAGAATCTCTTACATTAAATATCCTAACATTCTGCACACAACCGTCGCAGAATTCGCGTTGAAATTGCGGCTACAAACTGTTCCCCAAGTATTCTTGTACAAAACTTCAACTCTTCCTTCCCATGGCACAGCACCGTTGACAAGCCGCACATTCGGAACTGCTGAAACTGGCATAAATATAGCGTATTACTGCTTATGAAAAATGAGAAAATCCAGTTTTTCAATTTGTTGTGGTGGCGGTTTTTGTTTAGGTTTTTCAAAATCAAATACCAGAATAACAAGGAGTAATAAGGTTCTAAGCCTTTGGAAATAAAATAGCTCTTTGAAATCTCAGTCACTAGCAATGCCGTATTGGTTTGTCGTCCTCTCTTAGAAAAAAGACAGAGAGTTAGAGCTTTTGTCTTTGCAAGATGATTTTCGCGAGGGCTTTCTTGTGGACAGTATTTTGCTCTAAATCTCTTGTTGTGGTGGTGTTTGTTTATGATTTTTTTCAAACAAGCTCTAAAATCTCTTAATGACTCAGTAATACGATGCAAATTTAAAAGCACGCGCGTGGACATGCACAGAAGAAGGTGGATGACTAAAGAAAGACGAGAAGGAGAAAACGACAGTAACAATAACAACAAAAGAACAAAAACGATTCTCAATACCTGGTGTGCAGTTGACTCCGACATCTTCATAGTGCCGACAGTTGTGTTGACCAATGGGCAGATGGGGACAGTCAAAGATGCTCGTTTCGTTTCCATGGCATCGCACGTCGTCCAAAAGAACTGGCAATGTGCCCTCGCCGTAAAAGGCAGCTATTTTCGCCACAGGTGTTTTCCTTGTCCAGCGAGAGGGAAAATTAGTTATTTCAGACTGTGCAGTCAGTAAAGATTATGGGTTTTACGTTGAGAGCAAACGACAAGTGTTCCTGAACATCAGCGACGATATTCATGCTCGCGCGGGATCACAGAGCGAGAGGGAGAGAGAGAGAGAGAGGAGGAGGAGGAGGAGGAGGAGGAGTATACTTATCATTCTGTCTTTTTTTATCTAATCTTCAGTGCATTGATATTTAAATATAAAATCTCTTTTCTAATTGATATTTTCCCTGAAGCCATTAGGACTATGCGGTCAGTTAAGATTTCTGGTTTTACTTTGATAGCAAATGACAACATTTCTTGAATAACCGTGACGACCCCTCCACACACACACCCTCCACACACACACCCTCCACACACACACCCTCCACACACACACACACACAAGCACCTATCAAATAAAAAGTACAACATTTCTCATGCATGTGTGAACGTATGACTGAGAGAGAAGATTATTGATTAATCACGAAATTGGAGAATGTAGATATACATTCATGTAGAAGATGTTATGGTTATAATTTAAACCCTAGTGAAAACAAGCGCTGGCGTGGATGCGAACAAAGAAGATATGCTAAATACTATCAAACCAACTTCATTTCTTCCTCACAGCACAGTTCAACCAGGTAAATACCGTAAAATGAGATGAACTGAAAAATAACTGCTTGTCTCAACAGATATGAAGAGGATAAACAAATATTCTTCTATGTTTCTTAACATAATCCTCGGTGCATTGATATTTAAATATAAAATCTGTTTTACGTTGAATTTTTTTCAGTCACAAAGCATTTATTTAATAATCATATCTTTGTACACCTCCACAACTGTAACTTTTTCAAATAAACCGTGAAATAATCTATAACAAAAGTAAATCCAGTAAGTCACTTACTTTGGATATCCTAACATTCCGCACACAACAGCAGCAGAATAATTATTAAAATAGTCGTCACAGACTGTACCCCAGGTGTTATTGTACAGAACTTCTACTCTTCCTTCCCATGGCCCACCAGCATTCACAAGGCGCACCTTCAAATCTGGTAAAAATTTAAACGGAAGAATTGTATAATTGTAATACAAAATTCATTTGAAAAAAATGCCAAGCCCTTTATTGATTGCTAATTTTATTATTTTTTTGTTTTGTTTTGTTTTGGAAAGCTGCAATTGGCTAGGGTTTTTGTATAAATTATATCGTCTTTTAATAGTCAATACGGAATGTCAGTAGTACATAACCCATACAAGAAAAAAATAGGAAGGAGGATGGGGAGGGGGCGAGGAATAACAAGATTATCACTTGATCTGCAGTTGACTCCAACATCTTCACCGTGCACGCAGTCATTCTGCCCAAGTGGCAAGTGGGGGCAGTTCCAGATGCTTGTCTCGTTTCCATGGCACTCGACGTCGTCCAAGAGAATGGGCAATGTGCCTACTCCATAAAAAGCCGCCCCATGCACGTCTGGTGTTGTCCTATCAAACGAGAGAAGGTGGAGAAATGGGGCGATGAGTACTTAATAACACTGAGATCTATGAGCAGAATAAAGTTTGTTGGTTTTAAGTCCGATCTTGTCCTTAATCTGACTGGTTATATACAACGACAGACATGTCGATCTACACAGAAGCGTGTATGTGTGTTTTTGTACATTTGCATACTAGTGTAGGGTGGGGTGGGGGTTTAGTATGTGGTCTTTGTTCTTTAACTGTTAATCTTAACCATGAAAACTTGTATTCACTTATCGAGTTTTTTGTGTAGCTTGTTATGTAAGCGTTTTAATATTATTATCATATTCGTTGCCGTCGATTAAGAATGTCAAAACATGCAAAAGGCTAAGATTAAACAAAACATGGTTTTATTTTTATGTCTACAACACTTATATTTCAAACTTTAATCGTACGCCTCTAAAACTACAAGGTTAAAACTTTACGTTATTTAAAAAGAGGTGGAATACAAATGAACAGGAAGTCAGCAGAATCACTTACTGTTGATATCCCAACATTCTGCACACAACAACCGCAGAATTTACCCTAAACCAGTCATCACAAACTGTTCCCCAAGTTGTGTTGTAAAATACTTCAACTCTTCCTTCCCAGGGCACACTTCCGTTCACAAGCCGTACGCTCGGCACTGGCAAAACTGATATGAAAACATAGCAGTTTATTTAAGAGTATTGACAATTTAAGGAAATTGATAATTTTGACAAAATGTGTCTCTTAACTGTTTTCAGCAAAATGCTGCCGACCTACAACTTAGCATTTGTATATTTAAATTGCAATGACCTTCCCTGTGTCCAGACCCTCTGCATGTCTATTTTGGAGTTATCTATCTTGATTTTTGTAACGTCAGCAAACAGAATAGCACGAACGTAAAAATATGGGAAGAGAAATGAGGCAGTGGAGAAAAGGAAGCCGAGAAGGAAGAAGTATTTACTCTCTCCTGATCTAAAGCATCGGAAGCCAGGGTGTGGCACAACGATCTTTTCACACGGCTGTTCCAGGCACATGTTGCATGTCTGCTTGTCGTTATTGTAGAAAATCACGGTGCACGTGCTTTGCTCGAGGCAATGACGTAAGCACGTGGTGACTGACGTCACATTGAAGGTAGCTGAAACGTTTCCTGTGATCGTCATGTTGACGTAGTTCATGTCTTCAGTCCACAAAACACCTTCCCTGAAATTAACATGCACGTCCACCCGCAAGCGCGCGCGCACACAGTCCTTTATATATATTTATTTATTTGGGGATGCACGATCAAATAATTGAACTCCTGCATTGAGATAACTGTTGTGCAGATATATTTATACTATTGAGGTTGGAAGCGAAATGTCTAAGCAATAATAGTACGTTTTTCTTGTTGCTTGCAGCGAATAAATAACTACTGAAAAACGAGATTTGCCAGTTAAAAAGGTCTTGTTCCCCTATAACAATTTCTCTAATAATTAAAAACATCAAACAAAAATTAACACCAATCTAAGTGCTGATGGTCATAAGGTAACTGGTGGTTGAGCTGCATGTAAAACGCTGTAGTCTTTATCATTTAAAATGTATAAAATGTCTGAAGACATTCCCACATACGACCTCCTCTGGCATACGACCTAAACATTTCTGACGGAGACTGTTTACTATATAAACCACCTCCCATTTACGACTTCCTCCTTCACCCCACCACCGACCGACCAAAGTGGCCAGTTTTGCGCAGAATCCTACTTTCCCTGGTCCAGCGGATAAAGGTTAGCAGACTTCTTTTTTGCAAAGATGTACACCGAGAAACACGAAATATCGACCCAAAATCCCCTGAGATGAGCAAAAGAACTGTTTCAAATCTAGAAAAGAGATTGAAAATGCTCCTAACAAATAAGCAACAAAGGGAAGTCGGCTATAAATATTGCATCCGACATCCATTTATTACTGTAACCCTAACGGACTGAAGGAAATGACGGTTTTGGACAATGTACGACTTGCGTGTCTTTTCGACATTTCACAGAAGGACGCATAGTATATATTACAGATTTTATTGTAATTCATTCCCTAAAGTCTTATTTCATGTTGTTACTTCATACTCATCCGGGCTCACACTCTCAGACAACCGACCCGAGGGTGACGAAAAAGTTCTAAGAGTTTTTTACTTACTATTTTTCTGGCCGAGTGTCTTCTCCGGGTTACAAAACATCATAATCCAATGGCCACATGTCTAGCTATTTCTTACTAGGACCTCTGCTCATTGTGTTTCTATCTAGAAAATGGTTCATCTCCCTCCTCATAACCGTTGGAGCCGTATCAGTCTTTAACTCCAACAAAATGCATCATAAGTTTAGTCTTCCATCCTAGCTTTGCCTCTCGTAGCTTCGCCTCGTGCTAAGGCATTCTCTCTGAGTCTGTCTATCTCAGCCTGTTCTTCTGAGTTTCAGAGGTATCTCCCCGAAGGGACTCTCTGTGTGTGTCCCCTCTCTCTCTAAAGGCTTCTTCTTCAGTCTCCCAAAGCCTGTCCCTAAGTCGCTGGCACGGCCTGCTTAAATGCAGGCGATCGTGAGCCAGCCATTCTAACTTATGGCACCAGGTGTTGGTCTGCCCGCTGCACGCTGACTGGACAGACTTATGATGTCGTCTGGGGTTACTCGAGCTGAGCGCTTTTGTCATTAGCCTCGAGTCCCTGGGTTTTCCGCTCATGCAACTAGCCCGACAGCTGTTAATTGCGAGCAGCTGATTGCCCACCCGTTATTAAAGGAGCTCGCCGTAAAGTTAATGTCCAGTGCAGTGTCGGGCCGCCGTAAAGTTAATGTCCAGTGCAGTGTCGGGCCGCCGTAACATCTTTCGGACTCTCCCAGCACGTGGCTGGTCCTGAAAAGACTAGCCCAGCTATGCAGCTGCTGCCTGCAGTCACATGAGGGTAGGAGTATAGGGACAATGGCAATATCCTTACAACGTTCTATGTTTAAGCCTTTGTTGTACTAACGGTTCTGTGCTACTGGTCCTCCCTTATGCCCCCCTCCCCACACACACACCCATTATAAAATCTGAATTTGGCTGTTTTTTCAAAGTCATATATTAGACGTTTTGCTGTATTTAGGGTCTGGTATGGTCAAATCCGAAAGTGCGCCTCTCCATCGACTTTCTGAAGGGTTGGCCTGGAAGTCTAGAAGACTAAAAAAATTAATAAAAACGAACTTAGTGCTGTGGAAGCATAAAGTTGCCGTTGGCCCCTAGCAAATCAACCGTGTTTCTTATGCCATTCACTCTCTGTCTTTTTTTGGAGATAAGTGCAAGAGTAATGTGCTGGCTGATGTCTGTTCTAACGAAATGCTCTCTATATCATTCCATTGAAAAAAAATCCCATGATATTGCTGCATTAAGTGACATCTATTACCAAAGACGGGAGTGTGGGGAAGGGAGTTTTAAGAAAATCGTGCAAGTCTTTGGACGGCCCAGCAGCCGATTCCCTAAGCCGTGACGTGATTGTTTAAACTCAACAACCGTGTGATCATTGATGACAACGTAATGATTAGGTCAGTCAAGCCCATAGCGGTGATGCATGCCAGTGATGCTGTAATGGTCGTCGTGATGAGGGCTTTGGATATCCTGCTAACCACAGTTACTCTCTGCATGGATGTGGAACCCCTTCACGGTTCTGGCCCTCTTTGTTCTTTCCGTGTTCTTCGCTTCTGTCCTCTACCCTCTACCACCGCGCTTTTTCAACAAGATATCCGTTATCGAGGCGGGAGGTTGGTGGATCGGAGACTAACCAGTGAGCCATCCGCTTCACCAATTTTCAGGGTAAGGGCAGTAACTCCGTTTATTTTCTTAGTCTTCCCCGCAGTGGTTTTTAGACTGTCCACCCCCCCCCCCAAAAAAAAAAAAACCTAACAGACTGTGGAGTCGTTCCTAGAGCTATTGGAAAGCTTTTCGTCTATACATCCGATGACAGAGAATCAGATACCCACACCACAGCAGAGCAGCGGTATTGTGAATCATTCGCGTGATGGAACCGGCTTGAAGCCTGACGCCAGAGACCCTGACTTTTCAGGCAGCGTACCACGGCTTTAAAACAATCCGGACACGGCAATTATTTGAATCGGTTCAGGTTACCTTTGTCCGTTTTCAGGTTCCAATATTTCAATGTTATTGTGCTTATTGATTTGTCTTTCACGTCCATATCAGATGACAGCCGCCACGCTGTTTCGGTCGCCTTGTCACTGAATAATGGATAATGGAATTAATTCAGTGTTAACAGCGGGAGTTGTACAGACCATGAACAGCTCTTTCTTCTGCAGACTACGGATATCAGATGCTACATCAGTAAGGCAAGACCTAGAGTCCTTGGGACAACAAATGCAACAGTTTGGAGGAAGAAAGAAACGAAACAGCGGCAATGGAAACAAAACAAGACTACACTTCCATACATGTGTTCTTGCCGCTCACTGTAGTAACTGTACTCAGGGTTGCTGGTCGTGTACGAGTGTTGTTGGTGTTTATTGTAGTAACTGCTCATAGTGTTGCTGGTCGTGTAGTGTATTGTTGCTGTTTATTGTAGTAACTGTTCATAGTGTTGCTGTTGGTGTAGTGTGTTCTTGCCGTTTGTTGTAGTTACTGTACATAGCGTTGCTGGTCATGTGTGTGTTGTTGTTCGTTGAGACAACTGTACACAGCGTTGCGGGCAGATGATCAAGTCGTCGTCACGTGACAAATCTTCTCTCTATTCACACATACAAAACGGACTATTTGATGATTCTTTTTATCACTTCTAAAAAGTCAGCTAGCAGCATGTAACTTAGTTTGCGTAATGTAAAGCATTTGAAGCGCTTACACAACTTTCCAACATTCGCTATATTTAAAAATGCACCAGGTATCCACTTTCTTCCTGCCACAGTGCAAACGATCGAAAATTCAGATCGTTACAAGTTACCCGATCAACATTTAGCAGCTTGTTTAGAGATTGAAACTACTCCATCCGTCAAATTCGCTGCCGTATACGGTTTTACAGTGGAACCAGTCGCTTGCACCTCCGTGTGGGAGGTGAAAGGAAATTGGGAAATCATCTAAGAGCGCTTTTTTGCACAGCATTTATAAAAGAAGCAAAAAGTGAATTTCTTGGCATTTGAAGATATTAACTACTTAAATCACATGAATCATTTTGAAATTAATGTGTCCAACTTGCTCCATCATCTCCAGCTAATTTTGTGCCATCATCTTCTACTCTGATCTCGTATAAAACATTTTTTCAATACTTTGTTCAAGATTTTTTAAATAAATAAATCGTCATGCTGGCATAACAGTAAGTAGCTTGTACTTTGGTTACCACCCATTTATATAATTCAAAGTATACTGCACGCAGGCAACAAGTGTCATGTTGCATCACACAAACTGCAACTCGCTTCTCGTCGGCTACCCGGTGCTATTTTCTGACCCCTCCGGAAAGTTCAAACTCGGCTGCGCGCATTATTTTTAAAGTGCGCTACCGTGACCCTGCTACTCTGCTGCTTAAGAAACTTCACTGGCTTCCTGTCTCTGAATGAACCAAGCAAAAAAAACTGCGTGTTTCTCTATACACTCCATCTGTTACAACATTCTGACAGGAGCCGCCCCATCCTACTTGTCTGATCTTAAATCTCTATACACTCCATCTCGTCTCACTTCGCTCTTCCTCCTATAACAAAATGAGACCTGGCGCGTATAAGACCAGCATTGTTTACTTAGTCAATAAACCTGTGGGTGACTCATGGACCGGAGGTTAGCCTGCTCATTATAAAAAAGGAATATTGTTCTCACACAGGGAACGACACATGTACTGGGGGGTTAACCAACGTTCCCCACCCAGGTGTCATTGACGATAGTCTCATTAGGGAGACAACATGATGACAGCCAAGCACGGCTGCATCAGCGATGACCGGTCGGTGAACTCGGGAACTCGAGAAACCCAAACATTGTAACTAGCGCCTGTCAACAGGTCATAAGTTGGATACTCAAATGATGCCGCCTGCGAGGGTAGGGGCACGTGAGGGGGGAGAGATCATGTGATGTAGAGGGCGCTGCAAGAGTGAGAAATAAAAAGGGGGAACTCGGAGTCTGAAGAGAAGGAAAGAAGAAAGGGAAAGGAGGGAGGAGAACACAGACGGGAGAAGCTTGCTCGGGCTTACGCCCAGCCCTTCGGGCCATAGGACTTAGAAAGTTTTGACCACGAAGGCCCAAGGCAGGATGTAGCAGGTAGAAGACTGAAGGGCACAGTGGAAGGTGAGCCACAGGGCTGCCTCTTTCGTGCACCTCCGCTGCAGCTGCTCAGTCGAACATCAGGCTGGAAGAAGCCACTGCCTGCCTTTAGCGGCCAGGAAAAGTTAGAGAGTAGTAGAAGGCCAGGCTCCCGTCTGAGTCACTAATAGAGGTAGAGAGTAGATAGAAGAGGTCCAATGATAGCCACTAGACGAGGCAACAGGTTGCATGGTAAACCGGCCACCAGCCGCAACAGAATATGCTCAACGAATAAAGTTTTGAGACATGCACTCCTAGTTGGTCGTCTGCACGACTGGATGAGCTAGGGTGCATGAAAGAGAGGGACGGTGGCTGGAAGCGTTACACCTCCAATTCACGTCTTTTCCAACAAAAACGCTTCATGCGCAAGTCGCATGGCCTCCGCTGTTTCTCCGTCTACGGCCCTCAGCTTTGGAACTCCCTGATCTCACATCAGACACTCTCCTTCCTTCTCATCCTTCAAATCCAGACTCAAAACGTATCTCTCTACCTGTTGTTTTTGGATAAGGTACGTGCTCCTGTTTGTGTGCGGTTGTGCTTATGCGTGTGCTTGTCTGTACTTTGTCTATTAGCTACTAGACCAAGGATGGGTGCTTTGTAAATACTAGATTAATATTATTATAAAGACTAGATTGTTATAAAGATAATGACACAAAAATGTCCTAGTAACATTTGAAGGATAAAGGTGAAGGAAATTTACAATAAATAGTTAAGACAAGCACATGCACCATTCGTTTTAGATCGGGATAAAGGAGGAATAGGGTTTAGCAGACAAACGGAGTGGAGAGACTTGCGGGTAGACAGATTAAAAGTTCAATCAAAATTGTAGATGACCATTATTGTATAGGCCGTTGAGAAGTTTTAACACTCGTGACCACAGTAGCCGAGAAAAAGTTGTCAGGCTGATTTCTAGAAACGTTTCGATTCCCCGTAACATTTGCGAACGTTTAAAAACACGTCAGTATTCACAGAGATAGACTACAGATCTAAGAATTGCCACCGTGGAGGCTTTTGGGATGTGTTGAACACAGTCATCTGTGTGGGTCAAATTTAACCATTTTTCTCTACCAAAATATTCATCTAAAACAGTTTACAACAACTTTATTTAGCTAGAACTGTCCCCTGTGAGATACTCAACTTGTCACATTTCTAAACAAATTATAAAGGAATTAATAGCTAAGAAAATGTTTTT
>SMGT01013566.1:169630-184316 GCA_004794575.1 Lanistes nyassanus
GGTGCATGAAAGAGAGGGACGGTGGCTGGAAGCGTTACACCTCCAATTCACGTCTTTTCCAACAAAAACGCTTCATGCGCAAGTCGCATGGCCTCCGCTGTTTCTCCGTCTACGGCCCTCAGCTTTGGAACTCCCTGATCTCACATCAGACACTCTCCTTCCTTCTCATCCTTCAAATCCAGACTCAAAACGTATCTCTCTACCTGTTGTTTTTGGATAAGGTACGTGCTCCTGTTTGTGTGCGGTTGTGCTTATGCGTGTGCTTGTCTGTACTTTGTCTATTAGCTACTAGACCAAGGATGGGTGCTTTGTAAATACTAGATTAATATTATTATAAAGACTAGATTGTTATAAAGATAATGACACAAAAATGTCCTAGTAACATTTGAAGGATAAAGGTGAAGGAAATTTACAATAAATAGTTAAGACAAGCACATGCACCATTCGTTTTAGATCGGGATAAAGGAGGAATAGGGTTTAGCAGACAAACGGAGTGGAGAGACTTGCGGGTAGACAGACTCTTTGACACCGTACGAAAAACCGACAGCCCGCTCCATTGGCACTACGTTTCCGCCTTACGGGTCAGATTAAGTCCGTTCGAATTATGATTTTTAAAATTTCATCTGCTAATCTTTTAAGGGAAAGAACTCTTACAATCGAAAGCTGAATCATTTCTTCACGAGTTGCTTCCCTTTTCTGTGTTTTAAACTGTCAATCAGATCCGTTTCCGGCAATAATTTGAAGGGGGGGTCCACATGTGGTCTGTCACTTGAGAAATGCTAGATTTGCGCTTCAAATTACATGGTAAAGAGGAAAATGACATTGTTTCGCAAATTTACTGTGATAAAGTGGATGAAGATAAGAGTATTTGTGCCTGAAAGACCCAAGAAAGTGATTACAAAGAGAAAAACGAGCGAGCACGTGTACTGAAGAGTACCGAACAGACACTGAGACTGAATGGCGAGGACTTTTTGATTTCTTCAAAATCAGTTGTGTTTCCATCAAAGGATTTACAAAATAATGGAACAAGGTCCAAGAAACACGGTAAGAAATGAGTTTTCTTTATTTGTTGTAGTTAGTTAGCAATTTTAAATAATGTTTTTATTGTTTTGGGGGATTTTTTTATGAATTTTTGAAAAAAGGCTAAAAATGCCCCGGCCCCCCGGGACCTACTCTAGGTAGGATTCTCCGTCACAATTGAGTTAAAAGTTCAATCAAAATTGTAGATGACCATTATTGTATAGGCCGTTGAGAAGTTTTAACACTCGTGACCACAGTAGCCGAGAAAAAGTTGTCAGGCTGATTTCTAGAAACGTTTCGATTCCCCGTAACATTTGCGAACGTTTAAAAACACGTCAGTATTCACAGAGATAGACTACAGATCTAAGAATTGCCACCGTGGAGGCTTTTGGGATGTGTTGAACACAGTCATCTGTGTGGGTCAAATTTAACCATTTTTCTCTACCAAAATATTCATCTAAAACAGTTTACAACAACTTTATTTAGCTAGAACTGTCCCCTGTGAGATACTCAACTTGTCACATTTCTAAACAAATTATAAAGGAATTAATAGCTAAGAAAATGTTTTTAACTTTTGTCATATTTTACTGCACTTATCCCAAAGTTTTGATAGTTAATATCACATTAGCCAGCCAATATTAGCTAGACAAGCCAATAAAAAAGAGAACTTACGTTGAATGAACTGAAGTCAATGCGTGATTTATTGCTGTCACAAAACAGAACACACGAAGTATGTTTACTGTCATGTTTACCAGTGATGCTAGTACGAAGTGTTTACCTGAACATACTCTTTGAAAATGATGTAAGCTTGCATCGGTATAGGCTAGATCTGCCGCGTTAACCATACACGGTCATACAAATGTTTGATTGGCATGTTGTTCTATTTTCACATTGCTCATTAAAGCCTGTTAGAAGCTTTCACGTGGTTGAGGCACGCCCCTTGGCTTGTCTCAATTGTTATTGTTTCAATAATAAATCCAGCAGTTTTGTGTGCAATGTTAGCACAGCCTCACCCCCCCCCCCTTACTCTCTTTCTCTCTCTCATTACTGTTTGTCTCTTGTGCGCGCTCTCTCGTCCTGTGATTCTCCTGCTCTCAAGGAGGAGACATGAAATATCGCACATTGCAGGACATTCTTTCACACGGAACTCTGCCAGTGGCAAATGCAATTTTGTTCAGTAATTTAAAAAAAATCAGTGATATCTATATTGTAAAGTCTCTGTCATCGGATTATCCATGTGTTGGAGGAGCGACGCCCCACGTCGGCAGCACGCAAACTTGTCTCCAGAAACAAGGTGCTGTAACTCCTTTGCAAATGGACATTTAACAAGACAATTCTGAACACTAGAAGACGTGCTGCTAATTGTATGGTTTTAAGTAAAAGAAATTGCAAAACAGCAATTAATATAAAAGCATTAGCTGAACTTGATATTATATTTGGCATCAATTTCCTCAGTAAATATTATTTTTTTCTGTGTGTGCATTGTGATGTGCTTAAAAGGGGTTCATTTGTAAAACCTCTGTACATGGCACAATAGCAGAACAGATGCTCAACTGCCTCTTAGAAAAAGGAATGACACACGGGAGAGTTAGTTCGCTTGTTAATATTAGTTACACTATAGTGAATTCAAAATCGCGTGCACTAATAATTTTATGTGGACTAAGAAACCTAAACGGTTTCGTGTTCTAGATCTCTGGGGTTTGGTGGAACAAGGAAATTACCCCATAGACTTTAGGTGTAATCCATCAGCAGCCATCTTACTTAAATGAGGTCTTTAATCCCCTTGGTTAAGCCGCCATAAAGACCAGGTGGGCGCAGCAGTTAGGTGCCCCAGCAGCCCGATTAACACGCTCCAACCAGGGATTAGCTAAGCCAACTCTAGGTGACGTGCAGGCGGAAATTGAAGCCCTTCTGTAATTAACGAGGGGCGGGGTTACAGCTGTCTTTGTCCTGGTTGGTTGCTTGTGTAACTGTTTTGACCGCGTGTGTGCGAATGCAGCAGGGTATGTATTACATGTAAGAACAAAAGGACTGGTATAGAATACCAAGTTTTTTCTACTTAATATCCTGCTGCAGATCTTCTGTTAAAGCAGCTGAGAGACGTTGCGCCTTAATCTTCTGTTCAATCGTCTGTTACGACTACGGCTAGTTCTGCTGGGGACATACTGCGGGCGTCTCCTTCTACTGAGCTTGTGTGAAGTCCTGTAGCCGCTCTACGTGGCTAGAGCAAACCAGTGGTGTGTGGCAAGACATTTTTCGGGGGTGTTGGATCCCCCAGGACTGGTGTGCGACTCTAGGCAAGTGCATCCTTTGCTGTGGAGAAGCCGCATAAGGTAATGGAGGAAGTCAAGGGACAGAAGGAGGACAACCGTCTAACGCACAAGAGATCCAGCCTTGACGGGCTGTATGTAACGGAACTCTAGTGGAGTGAGTTCAGAGGTGGAAGGTCGACCGAGAGACGTTGCACAGAAAGGTGACTGTGTGACGTCAGCGAGAGAGCTGACAATCCTCAGTAAGCGCTGTGTCCAGTGGCAAGGAACAACGAGAGCTGGACAACGCGAGTCTGCTGTTGCCTAGGAGCAGCCAGGAGGACCACCTTCTGACACGTCAACACTTAGGACAGCAGCGGGGGGTGGGGGATGGGGGCGCCCCTTGGTATAGACTGTGACGTGGTGCGGAGTGTTCAAACAAATACGTGACGTGTGTTGTGTGTTCTACACGTGGTCATAGTGTGTGTGTGTGTGTGCAGTTGAATCAGCTACGTGTGTCTTGATCTTGTGCTTAGAAGGGCAGGTGTTGCCAGGAACTGTGACATTAGCTGACCCCTAAGGAAGCCCGGGAGTCATCCCTATTAGGAACCTCGATATTTCGTTCTGTAAATACTCGCTATTTGTAAATATTCTCTTTTTTCTTTCACTGTATTACGGAGTCTGTGATTCTTTGTAAGGAGATTGTAGGTGGATAGCGGCTCGGCCCACGGTGTGCAGTGAGATACTTATGTAAAAACCATAAGTAATACAGTAATTACGCTTCCATCTACCCACATGCCGTCCTCTTAAACGACAACAAGAACGACACGTTAAGAGAAGAAGTAAGTTCCCATGTGACAACAGATAGTAATCTAAGTTTTCTTTATGCATAGCTCAGAAAGCTCTAGTACAGCTTTGGGTCCATTCTAAGCTGTTCAGATAAAAGTGTATGTGCATCATTCATGAAACAGAATGTTTATTTATATTAAGAAACAGACTATGTAGACTGCCTGGTGATGAAGGCTACGTTCCATTACGACTTGTAAGAACTGCAACTCATGTTTGAAAGCGAGAGAAGGATAGCGGGATTCTTACCCTT
The DNA here is from genome assembly GCA_004794575.1 of Lanistes nyassanus. Lineage (NCBI taxonomy): Eukaryota > Metazoa > Mollusca > Gastropoda > Architaenioglossa > Ampullariidae > Lanistes > Lanistes nyassanus. The sequence goes on from SMGT01013566.1 coordinate 173,999, forward strand.
TATCTGTTTGTCTTAGTGGATTAAAAACAAATTCTTCGTGTTTAGTATCCGACAGCCGTTAGCAAACTGATTGGCAATCATTAAAACCGAAACATCTAGTTGTAACAGATGACATTGCAAGCAGTACAGTTTGTGCGGAAATCTGAGACTGGTCTGGTCGGCACCAGATCACCTCCCATCCCACACCATGCAAAGAGCCCATGCTGCAGTTTGCAATTGTACTATCACTGCAACTTATCTTTCATGCTTACAAGGTAGTGGACTATAGGGGGCCATTTCGCTAAGTTGACCTCAACACATAAGCGAAGTTAAGCAACGTCGGGCCTGGATAGTACTTGGATGGGTGACCGCCCGGAAACACCGGGTGCTATAGGTATTTTGCTTTTTCGGTCTTCTTTTTTTCTTCCTCCCACAGACAACATATCAAAACCAAAACTCTAGAAATAATAACAAGAAAACAGCAAACAAATCAAACCAACACACGAAAAAACGAACCAAGTAAAAAATCCAAACTAACAAAAAATGACAAACCATAAACAAAACAAACCATACATTTTGCGTCCCTCTCGAACTTTTCCAGCATTTGTACATAGCACACGTCTCAACAAAATATATGTTCCTTATTTTGGATTTTTGACTTGGTGTGTTGCTGGTGTTGGTTTGATTTGTTCGCTGTATTTCTTGTTTATTATTTATAGAGTTTGGGTTTTGATTTGTCAGTGAGAGGAAGAAAAAAACCATCAAACAAGAAATTGGCCTACAGCGCCCGGTGTTCCCAAGTAGTAACCGCGCCCGACGCTGCTTAACTTCGGTGATCGGACGAGAACCGTTTTATTGAAAGTGGTATGGCCGTAGGCGAGTGCCGTTTGTCCAGCAGCCTTTATGTATACTCATCAGCACGTTTCAGCTAGCAAAATACTCATGGTTTGAAGAGATTGCAATTGAGAGATGAAGCAAACATCCAACTGCCACATGCAGATATACCCTTTCATTTCCGAAGTGCTAAACACGGTTAGTGCACTCAAACTACAGTTACAATTATCATGAATTATAAGGTCCTATTAATTAGCTTTTGTTTAGGTGGCAAATGCCGATATGGTGTTTTGGGGGTCGGTAAAAGCACTGAATCGAACCCGAAACATCGAATCGGACCTTTTTTTTAAAAAAAAACGAATCAGACGGCTTAAAATATCAATGTAAATCCGATCTGTGCGATCGAATAAAGGGAAAATCGGACCCGAACAGGACATATACTGGAACTCTGTAGCAATCATTGACACAAAAGAGACCACAATGGTTAGATCCCGTTTTAGCCATGAAAATCGATCCCAATCATTACCGATCATGTACCCCAAGTAAGTATATGTTTATACCCCTTACAAAATGGATGAAAATTGCATGCGTGGAATGGATACAGTGAAAATCCAACCCGAATCGGGCAAGCTAGTACTCTGTTAGCGACATTAATTCAATTGAGCTCATGCTCCCATGCATTTTGATGTGATTGCAAAGAGATGGAGATAAAGCAAACATCAAACTATAGTGCACATACATATGTTGTTTCTTTTCAGCCAGCGACAGCGAGAAACACGATAATTTCAAACTAAAATTACTGTTTAGGCCCTATTCATGTTTTGATTTGGTGGTAGGTGATTAGCAGTAATTTTTCCTTGTTTTGGCGGGTTTTGGCGGGTTTTGTCTGTTTGTGCGGGAGTGCACGGGGGATTGAATTATAATGACCTGATTTGATTATGGCTGAGGAATCAAAGAACTCTCCAGCACATATAGATTTTCCACAAGCACCAAGTACTCACGTCCACCTTTTCAACTTTCACTACTCTAATCTGTAGTCCACAGTCCTGGTTTGCCCATTGTCATGTGTGATCTGATTATACTTGCTGTATTTTTTATGCTTACATCCACACTGTCTTAAGTTTTGTTAATACTGCTATGCTTGTTATGTTTAGTACTTTATTCTGCACCATTTTCTAGTAGGTATGGTGGCTGTGGTTTCTGTATTTACATTGTTTCTAAACGGTTTTGTTATCAACGGTTCAAATGAAATGAGTGCAATTGTTTTATTGCGCAGGTCTTATGGTCGGAAATTTTATTCTTTATCTAAATAGATCATGGGTGTTAACTGTCAACGTTTGAATGCAATGTCCCAGTGCCGACGTATAATTAATGTATCAGTATTACTTATGTTTGATGCCCATTGTTTTATTGGCATCTCATTCATAATGTCGAGTTTATTGCTTTTTCATCGTTCGTCAATTCCATGAGAGCAGATGAACAAAATTTCGCTGAGACAAACTAAAAGTCCCCTCCCAAAATTAAAAATAAACAACAAAACTAGAAATGCCTACGTTTGCAGAAACTCGCTTTTTTTAAAGGGTTTTATACAAACTACCACACTGCTAACCATTTAACACGTACATACCTGTGTTTATCTTTAATACCATGTTTACCACCTGGTACCTTCCAGCAGAGTTTGAAGGGTTGATACGGGATATTTTGTGAGTCAAAGGGTGGTGACAAAGTTGAGAACAAGCGCGTATCGTCTGCTTTTTCAACTGATCAAACAATATAAGCGCTTGTTCTCGAGTCTGTCGCCACCTAATCGAGACTTAACGAGAACAAACGAAATTGTTACCCATAAGGTTTGGGCAGCGGTGTTGTGGTTTGTTTGCAGTGGACCGATGTTTGTCTGACCTCTGACCTCCAACCTGACTTAGCACTGTCGTACACACACATGCACACCCTCACACACACACACACGCACGCAAACACACAAACACGCAAACACACAAACACGCACACACGCACACACACAAACGCACACAAACACACACGTGCTCGCTTTTGCTTTGTTTAATGGCGTACTAGGGCCTGGGTATCAGATCATGGGCATCGCACACTATTCTCTAACATGAATGTAACGTCTGCTACAACAGGGAAATCGCGTTGGAGAAAATATGACAGGTCACACTAAACCTAAACCAAAAATAATTTCCACACCTTCCTCTAGACATAACGAGGTAAGTAGATCATGGTGGGATAGTGAGCTGGTAACCTTTGTCTGTTTTATTTTTGACGGAATGTTTCTCACCTGTCTGATATTGGTATGCCTTCACCACCATCCACATACACCCCACCTCCCAAACGCGCGTGCGCATTTCTTTTTTGGATATTTTAAAACACGCCATATTCACAAACCGTGCTTACTGCACATTTCTCTAACAAGGATGCTACTGAAGTCTGTTTAGCGGCATGGAAATATCTCAGAGAAAACATAACACGTCGCATTAAATTTAAAGCACGAACTATTTCCACAGTTTACAACATTGTTAGAACAATAGATAGAACATAGCAAGATTGTTGTTTGAGAACTTTTTCATGGTAGGTTCCTTATCTGTCTAAATTTAGCATTGCATTGCATTCCTTGCATTGACTTGCATTACGCTGGGTTGCGTTGGTTTGCGTTGCATTAGCTCCCAAACCCTTTAATAACGTATCTCTGAGGATTTTGTGGTAATATTCGTGCTGCTTATCGTGACAGTCACACATGATTTCACTTTTGAATGAAATTCTATTCTTACTAAGCTTTGAAAAATCCTGCAGGTGGCGTGAGATTGCTCCATACATTTGTCACTGACACTGCTTTGTCTGTAGAAATCAATGACTTTACAAAGACCGAAAGGTCCGCTCTACGGCACATTGGCCCGTACTGTTCTCGCCTCGCCTGGACAGTTAAATGAGCGCCTGCTGCCCTTGACAGCTTTTCCGTCTAGCCAAGTCCAGCTTGACATAGTTCTCCATTTTTCATGAATTCATGGTTTATTGTCAGTCAGGGACTTCACAGCATCGTAACAAAAATTTAAAGTAGACAATACACAATACCAAAAACATAAAGTCAATACATAAACTCTGACCCCACGGTCCCCTAGACCCACCCGAACAAAGTGTTAATTTAATTTAATTACACAAAAAAAGGGGAGGAATGAAACTATGACACTCGAACCCCGTAGATTCAGCTGCCAAAACCAACGCTTTTATCACTCGACTATGTACCACAGCAGTAGAACATGTTCATTGTTGCTATAAGAAACTGCCACTAACACCGTTGGCCATCGTGATGACGTCACATAGCACAGGTATTTAGCCTCAGGTAGCAAAAATTCCATGAAGCCAATGTCGCTCGATTTTAGACAATCACCGGACTTTGCCTTGCATGGCCGCTGAACAATAGCCCTACCCGCGAATTCGACCAGATCATTAGCTGAATGACAAGAACAATCTGTTGATTTAACCTTCCCGAAGCACAGCCCATAAACAAATACAGATTACAGCAGAGCATAAATGATTACAAGAGTGATAATGTTACATCAAATCTGCAGACTGAGCGAATCCTGTACAAGAGAAAGCTTTTAAAAGTTGAGTACCAGACCCAAGGGTAGTAATAAAACGTTAAACGTGCGTGCATAAGTGCCATTGATAAAGTGCATAAGCATTTTCATCTTCTTTGCATACAGACCGGTGCCCTTCTGAGAGATTTACTCTCTGAAATTTGTTTTGACTTTTTTTCATTAAACGTCCTTGCTCGTGTGTATTTAAAGTACTATATTTATCCCAGAATAACCACTATTCGGGGATAGTTATTCGATCCTTCCTTATACCGGGATTAAAATTCAGTATGCGCAAGGCGCGAATAGGGAAAGAATAACTATATAAGCCCATGAGTTATTTTGAGAACGCCGGATTTCTCCTTGAGTGCGCATGCTGTTGTCAGCACTTCACTTCTCTGTAATCCGTAAAACCATACTGAACCAGCATAACCAGTAGTGAGGTTGAAATTCTGCTAGAAGAACTGCCAGTTGAGGGAACTGCATTGTTGGGTGCAGGCACCCACAACATCATTTTTAAAACAAAAGTCTCCACTTAGAGCAAAATAGAAGACTTCGTGTGAGCAACGGTGTGACCTTGACCTGTGACAGGGGTGTTAAGCTCCATGCCGATTGGAAACTTCTATGCCAGCATTAACTTCATATAGAATGCCAAAATGTCCGTTCTTCGAAATATATATTTTTGATATAAGTCTAAAGGAGTTTTTCTGTCTCTGAAAAACGCTGTTTTGACGAACTTGGAATGACCTGTTAGCTCCTGGGACGGTGAAAGTTGCAAAGAATAGGAAAGAACGTGTGATAGAATAAGAAACGATTGCAACATGACTTGAAGGAAAAATTGGTGATACGACAGTGCTCAGACAACTCGTGAAAACAGCATGTGGACTTTACTGAATTAGCTTTTCTGATAACATGTTGACATTGCTGAGAAATTTTGATAACTTGTGGAATTTCCTTTCTTTCTAAGATACTTCTTCAGTTAACTCACTGACCTAAACTAAATTTTCTTTCTTGTGTTGGTTGATCTACTTAAGTGTCAGATCGTTGTATTGATCACAGACCAACAGTTAACTCCGACGTCTTCAAAGTGTTGACAGTCGTGTTGACCAATGGGCTGGCGGGGACAGTCAAAGATGTTCGTTTCGTTTCCATGGCACTGAACGTCGTCCAGAAGGATTGGCAATGTGCCAGCGCCGTAAAAGGCTGCTATTTTCTCTACAGGGTGTGTCCTGTCGTAATTATATAAAGTACAATATAGAGGCAGTTATAATGATGGCTAAACGTATAAAATCACTAAAAATTATTGGTTTTACGTTAGATGGATTCGAATGCCACAAGTTCGATACAGCGTTAAAAATATTGAGGGGAAAACGTCGCTATTCCCCATCAGCGGACTTAAATACGTGCGGTGTGCGTGCGTGCTTGCGTGTGCTCGTGTGTGTGCATGTGTGTGAGTGTGTTGCGTGAGTGCGGGGATTTAGCAGGACGACTCACAACAATCCTGCAAAATACAGTCAAAAGCTCTTTCAGCAAATTATGTCTCTGATTAATACATAAAAACAACTTTGCAACAAATGTATAGATTAGGACAGAAATAAAGAATATTTTACTTAGCTTCCAGGACATTTGTAATTTAAACAACCATGACACATCACTCATATCAAGACGCTATATTACATAAAACTACATTATCTTGTCAATGAACGATTCAATAGCTTACTGTAAATATCCCAACATTCTACACACAACGGCTGCAGAATTCACTCCGAAATAGTCGTCACAAACTGTTCCCCAGCTATTGCTGTACAAAACCTCAACTCTTCCTTCCCACGGAAAACTTGCGTTCACAAGCCGCACACTCGGACTTGTTGAATCTGAAACGAAAATATTCATTGCATTCTATTAAAAATATTTTTTAAAAATATCAATCAGTATAAAAAACCGCTGTTTATTGACGATTTTATTTGTTTTAAAGTAGAGAAAAAAATGCTGGTAAATTGTGACAGAAAAACACTGTTAAATAAAGAGAATACCTCCCAAAGATTCATAACACAAAATCTAGTATATGGGAACAGTGAGTCTTAAATGAAAGAAGAAAAGAAGGAAGAATTAGGCAGAGAGCGAGGATGGATGGATGGATGGAAGGAAGAAAAGAAAGTTATTAATAGTAGAAGAAGCAGCACCCGCACAAAAACAAGAAAAAAGTATCAGTCTTTTAGTACTTGGTCTACAGTTGACTCCAACATCTTCACGGTGCGCACAGTCGTGTTGACCGACAGGCTGATGAGGACAGTCAAAGATGTTCGTTTCGCTTCCATTGCACGCCACCTCGTCCAAGAGAATCGGCAATGTCCCCTGCCCGTAAAAGGCTACAGCATGCACGACTGGCGTTGTCCTATCCAAAAAGACAAACAAACAAATAAACAAACTATGATACTGCGGCAGATAGTAATGGCAAGATCAATAAAGAACAAATGAGGACAAAGCGCTTAAATTATCGAAAGATAACTCCAACAAAGATACTGGCAGCGCTCACACAAAGCCGTATGCAGACGCCTGTGCCCAAAGGGAGCTTACCGTACCTTGAGGATTTCATGTATTTGTCCTATGTTGTGTTCGTCATTGAATCCTAGTTGTCAACACACGCTTAGTGAGCGGGCTGACTTCGTTAACATGGATTCTCTGTATGCACATGTTGAGCACCGAGGGTTAGCTGTGTGAAGAATAGCGCCGTTATAAAGAAAGGGATGGCAGATCTTTTTGAGGATCTGCCAAGTTCCTTTTTTTTCGGCCCTCTCTTTGCTAAGTGTTTGGGTACGGTAAGCTCCCTTTGGGCACAGGCGTCTGCATACGGCTATGTGTGAGCGCTGCCAGTATCTTTGTTGGAGTTAATGGCAAGATCACCAAGGCAGTTATATGTATTGGTATTACGTTTGATTTATTTCTTTTGCAGGTAACGGATTTGCTGAAACAACGTGTTGGTAAAACCACAAACGTATACATATATACATTATCAAACCTAAGCCCGCTGATGTGTTCGCGCTTGCATTATAGCTTGTACATCCACAGGGGCTTTGTCGTACTTAAGTAAGTCCTTTAAGGTTGTACGTTTCTGTGCCCTTGTGTCCTTCGTACTATTACAAAGCGCCATTCTGTGCTCTTATATTTGTTTTCGATCCTCATTATTACTGATACTCTTACAGAACTTATGCTGAGTGACATACCATCTAACACAAGCAGAAAAATATCTTTTAGTTAAAAGCATAATATAAGGACTTTACTGATGTTAAGCACGGAATTAGTAAGCATGAGATTATTAAAGAGAAGAATATCCGCTTTGATGTCATCTCCAGCGTAATGATATCGCAAACATATTGTACGGTTTCCAAGACATACGTTACTGAAACAAGTGAAATCAAATGATTTATACGAACAGTAAAGCAGCAGAATCTCTTACATTAAATATCCTAACATTCTGCACACAACGGCCGCAGAATTCACGTTGAAATGGTCATCACAAACTGTTCCCCAAGTATTCTTGTACAGAACTTCAACTCTTCCTTCCCACGGCACTGAACCGTTGACAAGCCGCACATTCGGAATTGCTGAAACTGGAAAAACGTATTGCATTACTGCTTATGAAAAATGACACAATCGAGTTTTTGAGGATCTGCCAAGTTCCTTTCTTTCGGCCCTCTCTTTGCTAAGTGTTTGGGTACGGTAAGCTCCCTTTGGGCACAGGCGTCTGCATACGGCAAATTTAAAAGCACGCGCGTGGACATGCACAGAAGAGGGTGGATGACTAAAGAAAGACGAGAAGAAGAAAAAGACAATAACAAGTTCAAGTTTCAAGTTTCTTTTACCCTCAGGGGGTATTCAGAAAAAAAATTTCAAGGAACACATGTCAATCGTAGTTCACCTGACATGAGAATATACACATATTGATAAATAAACTCAGTGACTAATATACACACAAATAACACGCTCAATAACGCACGCAGATCTGCCTACTTTGTTCCTGAATCATTAATTGTTAGGCTTAAACTATTCTGGTTTAACCATAAGCCATTTAGTCCCAGTTCTTGCAGTGATGATTTAACCAAGTGAATAACATTTGAGTGAAGCATTCCTTGTTCATGCAAGTTAAGTAACATGCTATATACAGAACTTGAAAATTTACCAAAATTATTTCCACTCATGAGTTTAAACCAAAAACAAAGCATACTGCCCTTGATATGGATGCCAACAGGAAAGCATCCGCATTCTCCAAACACCATGCATGATGGAGATGATCTCTTTAGATTGAATAACATCTTATAGAATCTTACTTGTAATTTTGTACATAGGTCAGTAACATATGGTGCTCAAACCTCACAACCATAGGTGAGGACGGGTAGTACCATGCTATCGAAAAGCTCTATTTGTAAGTCGAGAGGTAAATGTAACTTGTTACACCTATTTAGTAATGCAAACATGGCTCTAGAGGCCCGACCATACAGATCCTTTTGTGTGACATTGAATTTGTTATTATAATTTAGTTTAAAACCTAAATACTGGAAATCGTAGACTATTTCTAGCATTTTACCATTACAGTAGAAAACAATTTTTTCCGAATTCTGCCTCTAGAGAATAGAATTATTTTGGTTTTGTCTGGATTCACTGTCAAATTACATTAGTCGCAGTATTTATTCATGCTATATAAAACATTCTGAAGGTTCTTTGGTGTCTATGAAAAAATGACAGCATCGTCCGCATATAGCAGTATGGACAGATTAAAAAAAGACACGTCAACATCCTCTGCTAGTTTGGGTAGTTCAGGAAGATCATTAACGGAATCTTCTAGTAAGTTCTAAGTTCGTTAAGGTATATTGCAAACAACAAAGGAGACAGATTTTACCCTTGCCTTACACGATAGCTATTTATAAAGTATTCAGACTGCACTCCATTAAACCTAACACATGATTTGGCCTCATTGTATATATCCTGGATCATCGATAACATTTTTCCTTTAACACTGTGGATTTGAAGCTTTTCCCCTAAATGAATCCTGTCTGCTTTATCGAACGCTTTTTCATAGTCAATAAAAGCACAATAGACTCTCTTTCTTTCTACTTAGGAAAATATCTACAATGCTATGTAGTGTAAATAGGTGATCTACCGTTGAGAAGCCATGGCGGAATCCTGCTTGCTCATTGCCAAGGAGATTATTTTCTTCCAAGTATTTTTTAAGCCTTTATTGAGTACACATGTAAATAGTTTCCCAAACCAACTAAGGATTGATATGCCTCGGTAGTTGTTGGGATTATTCTGTTTGCCCTTGTTTTTGAAAACAGGAGTTACTGATGCCAGTCCCCAGTTAGGGGTACATGTCCATAGTTTATTAAATAGCAATAACAACAAAAGAACAAAAAATATTCTCAATACCTGGTGTGCAGTTGACTCCGACGTCTTCATAGTGCAGACAGTCGTGTTGACCAATGGGCAGATGGGGACAGTCAAAGATGCTCGTTTCGTTTCCATGGCACTGGACGTCGTCCAAAAGAATTGGCAACGTGCCCACGCCGTAAAAGGCATTTGTTTTCTCCACAGGTGTTTTCCTTGTCCAGAGAGAGGACTAATTAGTTATTTCAGACTGTGCAGTCAGTGAAGATTATAGGTTTTATGTTGAGTGAAAACGACAAATGTTCTTGAGCATCAGCGACGATATTCACGCTCGAGCGCGCTCACAGGGAGGGAGGTGGAGGGAAGAGGATAAATATCCTTCTGTCTGTTTTTCTAATCCTCAGTGCATTGATATTTAAATATAAAATCTCCTTTTCTAATAATTTTTTGCACTGAGGTCATTAGGACTGTGCAGTCAGTTAAGATTTCTGGTTTTCTTGAATATCCGTGACAACCCCCCATCCCCAACCCCC
>SMGT01013566.1:195146-214612 GCA_004794575.1 Lanistes nyassanus
CTCCTATCTTTTACAGGTGTGCAATGAATTTGACCCGTTCATTGCCAAGGGTGTTTTCTGGTAAATTTACTTAAATTGCTGCCTCTGGATGCAGCGTCATCGATTATATTATCTTGTCCAAGGAAATGCTGTAAATCACTAGTAGTTAGACCTAAAATTGAATCTAAACATATGCCCATTGAGCTGACCTTGATTGTGGAGAAAGGAACTCCAAAATTCAAAGTCCTAAAGCCTATATATTTTATAAGTATATTATATATATATGATATATAAGTATATTTTATATGTATAGGCTTATGAAAAATTGGGTGTTTAATTGCAGAATCCAGTCTGACGAGGTAAGGAAATGCTTTGACGATGCCGTTCAGTTGATATTTCCAGATATCAACGCCGCCTTATCCATGTTTAATGATGGATTACAGCAAGCTGGCGATTGAATGATCCACGGTAGTAGAAGTCTTTTTTTAAGCAAAAACAAACAAACAAACAAACAAAACAAAAAAAACAAACTTGGCTTAACTACGTAATGCTGGTATAGTATCAGTTTGGGTTTGGCGCTGTTTGGGACCATCAATAAGGAGTCGGTGATGTAAACATGTTTTTACAGGAATTCAAACAAAGGCTCCTGGATTGTTAAAAACAAGACTGGCATCGTAAGATCTCCAGCACCCAGCGTTTGTCCACCTACGCCCTGTTTAAAGCTGATATTTCTCTTAGTGGATATATCTTTTATGCTTCAAACATGTATAGGCTTTAAGGGATGCTCTGACCAAATTTATGCTGGGAATTACCAGTCTGAATTGTCATAAAAAATGTTTGCATGTACATCATACCATGGAATGTCCATATTGTCATTCTGATGAAACTGAACTGTATTTTTTGTCTTCGTTATGACGACTTGCGGAAGCATGATCCTATGAAGTTTTATTGATATGTTTCCATGTTTCGATTCTATGTGCTCATGGCCGATAGCAGTCCAAGACTTACACGAAGCCTGGTTTGTTTCCTGTAAAGGCATTACAACGGAGATCGAGGCAGATATACTTAGACGACCATCTCTCCAAGCTCCTTAAGTTACACCAGAGATAAGGTTACACGGATGCCCGCGTGTGTGCATGCGCGTGTGCGTGTGCACCTGAGTATTCTTAAGTTTCTCGAAAGGTATGCATCGCCTTGGTAAAATTGTGTATGGTATTGTCCCCCTCTTGATATGGGGCGAAGGCCTAAGCAGTAAAATCATTCGTTCGTTCTCCCCTGTCTAACTCTCTCCGTCTGTCCATCAAGTCCCAAGGCGAAAAACGGGCAGACAACAGTGTATTGTAGGCTGCCGCTGATGCTGCCCCACTTTACTGGAGTCAACCGTAGAGTGTCTTCCGCTCCCACTACTTGGGTTGTCTCCCGTTTTGAAGGGAAAGAGTGTCCACCTTTCAATGATTTCACACTATAGGAGGAGAGGAAAGAATAGGAATGGGTAGAAGGGGAAGGGTCGTGTGCTGGCTGTGGCGGCGGCACTGGTGGTGTTAAAAGATCGGTTCTCTTTACGCTAGTTCGTGTTGTTCTGTTGTCCTGGCGACAGTGGTTTGCTGTCCCTGGTGGCTACATTTCTTCCCATCTTAGTTTGATTGCCGATTTAATACCTATTCATCTCTGTTCTGGTGAGATACGTGTGTTTATCTTGATGGCTTTGTCCCAACAGTTCTGATTAGTCTATATGTTTTTTCATTATCTTTTATGCTAATATGACAATGGCCCCAGAAAAACATTCCACCCTCATACCTTTATTATGCAGTTTGAGACAACATTTTGTAGACTATATTCAACTTGGATGATTCTGGATTGCAGTGCTGACAGCTACAAGTTGTTGTTTGGCTGACTTTTTGTGTGTCTATAGCTAATGACAGCATGAAATGCTGCGAGTTCTGCTGTAAATATTGCACAACTTGGGAGTTTCACTTGCAATGGTTGCATCCTTGGGTGTACACATGTACAGTCCTATACCTGTTGCATGGATGGTTGGGTCATGCAAGCCATCAGTATAGATTCTAGAGGATCTTTGTATGTGGTTTTCAGGTTATGTCTGAATGTTTCTTTTTGTCAGAGTGAATTTCTTTTCCTATTAAGTTTTGTTTCTACAGATGCTTGTTGTGTAAAACAGGGGAAACATGAGAATGTGTGTAGAAATGAGGCTTGGCTGTTAACGTCTGCTCCATCTGTTATTTTTTTTTTGACTCCTGGGTCTATTTCTGGATGGTAGACTGTAGTTTTGTCAGTCTCATGTTTGTACGATATGGTGTGTATCTGACTGGATGATCTGCTGGGATGAGCTTTATCTGATAGTAATAAATTGTTGCCCTTTCTTTATTAGATCTAATCTTCGATTGGTTTTGTCCCATCTCTCCCAGCACCACTTTGGGGTGCACATAGAGACTCCTAAAACTACTTTTAGTTTCCTGACCTCTACATACTGAAGTTTATTTGTTGAGTGGTTAGATAAATTAGCAGAGGAATTGCATAGATCATCCTGACCTTACATATACTTGGTAAAGGTTTAGTAAAGACTTTAGATTTGTGCCTTGTTGTCTGTTACTGCTCTCATTAGGTTTGTTCCATCTTTCAGTCTGGTGGAGTTGGTTTACTTTATACAGTGTAGCCCTTTCTGCCTGGGCTGTCTCACAGTCACTGACCTCTAACAGTAATCTCTAGCTGTGGACGCTACCTTTAGTTTTAATGTTGAACCTTTTCAGAACTTTAACTTTGATTCTTTGTCTGCAATGAGCTTAGAGAGTCCAAGGTTTCCTCTAGGGAAAAATTTCCAATTATGCCCAACCCGATTAGTTTTTAACCATCTTGTTTTCCTATTCACTACCCTGACATCTGTTGTCTGAGTCAGAGTCACTGTCCTTGTAATCAATTTCTGTCACCATAGTTTTGCAGACTCCTGAATTGCAGCAGGTGACTTTGGCTTATTGGCCGGGGTCGGGGGCCAAGAGGCTGGGTGGACGGGGGAGGGGGGAGGTAGAGGGGGGCGGAAGCCTTCTTCCGAAAACGAATATTTTAATATTTAACTGGCAAATTCTAGCCTCTCCTGCAAGGAAAATGTTTTCATTTGTAGTGATGTTTGTTTCATCTGGTCATATTTTCACGCTGCAAGAACGTGAGGCAACGACGTCTAGCGACCTGGAGAGCCGCACATACAAAATGGCGTCCGTTTCGGGGATTCAAGCCAAATAAGCATACATTCCGTTCCGTTCACTGATAACCACAAAGTTGATTTTGGCGTACCAGCCTCACAGCTTTGGCGTACGCCAGGGTTTGGTTTGGCGTAAATACGCCAAATGGTGTACAATTCAGGAGTCTGTTTTGGCACTACTGATGATGCCTGCTTCACACTTACCATGCAGTGCTTCTGCCCAGTGTTCACTTGGTTTGTTTGGAAACTGAAATCTGACATGCTATTTCCCAAGTACACTGTATTGCTGCATGACCCCAGAATGACTTGGAACTGCTTACAAATATTTTATCACAAATTAAACTGTCAGTTAATTCATTGTCTAAGCAACATTGAAATTACATCTTCTGCAGGGACCAAGAAGTTTCCTGTCATGTTCCAGTCAGACTAAAGGTGTGAGTGGTGATAACAAACAGCTAGCAGGTTTAGGCCAGCAGTGATAGTGACTGGTTGTGGCTGAATAGCCACTACAGCTTAGTGAACACCCAACACCAAACTTAAATGCTTGATTCAGCTGTTTGCTTTAACCACCAGCTAGATCTGTGCTTTATCCTATGTCACAGATGATGGTCCTGTCTTGCAGAGGACATGCTAAGTTGAACGCCGACTCCGGTGCAGGCTGAATCATAAACTGACCACCAAACTTATTCATCTTGCAACAACTTTTTCAAAACCTAAAGAAATTTTTATACCAAGAACCGGTTGAGAGCAGTTATACTATGGGAGATCACAACAGGAAACAAATGTGTTGGAAAAAATTATTTACACAACAACAAAAGGCACTACTTGGTGCTTTTCTGGGAGCAGGGGTGGGGGGGGGAAGGGTCCTATCCAACAAACACATGTTGTTTTTGAACAAGATGGGTTATCTCCTGACCTCCAACTACTGAAGCCAGCATAAAGTCATGACATCTGTTCCCATTAGACTCCTTTGTCATATCGTGCTTTTGAAAGAGGTTGATGCTTTCCATGAAAATTTGGATCAGAGCAACTCTAGTTTCCGGTTCACCACTGAACACACAACAGCATGCTTTGCAATGTTGTGGAAACCATCTTGCATTTTCTATTTTACAGCATACTTTATTGACAGTACTGTTTTCACAGTCTCACTTAAAATGCCCACCCACATGATACAACCAATTTTGCAAATTATACAGGACTTTGACTGGTTTACTACAAAACCACTGTGGCTTTGGAGACGTCAGAAGACCCAAGTACAAATAAAACATTTAGTAATTGTAAATGGTGGGTCCCTCATTAAATTAGATCCTTGTTTCAATACAGGTAGAACCAAATTGTCTTTCCCCTTGTGTTCTACAATAATGAAAACGATGATTATTCCAACACCATGTGTGGAAAGTGCCTGCCAGTGCCAGCTAAAATTTGCCCAAGGGTGGCACAGAATACGTTATGATAGTTGTTTAATCATAGTTCTTACTGCATGCCATGGCTCCATGAGAGTGAAGTCGAGTTCCTCACTTTCGAAAATGCTTTCCTTGCTGTCCTGTAATCTATACATTCACTGTAAAATAAATACCCTGCCATCCTGCAGGCCCAGGATGGTATTTCAAAAGTTTCAATTTAAAATAGTGTTACCGTTTTCATGCCTAAATGTGTTACACTGTATACGTAACTCCCTCAGACATACACAGATGAGCTGCTGCAAAAAACACTAAATCCAGGCAGCTCACTATACAGCACATCACATGAGCGGTAACAAAATTCCTTTCATTTCTTTTCTGATTTGTTTTTTAAATGCTATCTTCCATTTCTTCCAAAAGAGCAGAGTGAATAATCTGGTCTATGCTGTTTTTCACATACAACAATCTTCGTTTATTGCGAATTTCTCTCAGCCTGTCGGCAACAGTCTTCACGTAATTGAAAATGGGGTCGTGCATCTTCTGTTTGTGATTTTCATGAACTTCCTTCAGCAGCCCTATGGCGCAGTTCTCGAGGGCATCTGGCACGGCAACAGCATCGCGCTCTGACACTCTCTTCTTTTCTGGCTGGGGCGAAGTGAACGCTCTCTCAGCTGAGCGTTTCTGCACAGGATGTGGAAGACTGGCTGTGGATGATCCTGAGGAAACTGAACTGTGAACCTGTGACATCAGGTGGGCAATGTCTGATAACGTAGTGGACACAGAGTTGGCACCATCCTCGCGCGGCTCCTCTTCATCCGACATCTGCAACTGCTGGCAGCAAGAAATGGGCTTTGTCAGAATCGTGTTACATACTGGCTGCCCCAAGTCACCCACACCAACATGTCTTATCATTACATGTACTGACAGTTACAATATGTTAAATTGTTACACTGGATTGTTTGTAACACATGTACTGTCACAATGATTTGAATACTCATTTACAAACCATAAATAGGACAACACATGCAAGAATTAAGAGGAGACAACAACAACAAAAAAGGCAACATTTATAAGTAAATGTATAAATACACTCACAATAATTTTTTTTAAAAATGACGCAAACATACCCATGTTCATTTAAAAAAAAAAGTACAAAATATTTCAAACACAAGGTTAAATCAATAAATGTTATGGTATATAACGGTAAAAATAACTGAACAAGTGTGAGAAGAATACAAAAACATGAAATTCATAGCTTTTCCCCCATAGGCTGTCATTTGTAAACCTATTCACTTGCGCTGTTAGTAACATGTTTGAGTTCTTAACTCAATCGTGACGCACCCTTCGTAGCTCGAACCGTCCCCCGTGGCCGCAGCAGTTTTAGCCTTTTTTCAAAAATTCATTAAAAAATCCCCCAAAACAATAAAAACATTATTTAAAATTGCTAACTAACTACAATAAATAAAGAAAACTCATTTCTTACCGTGTTTCTTGGACCTTGTTCCATAATTTTGTAAATCCTTTGATGGAAACACAACTGAAGTTGAAGAAATCAAAAAGTCCTCGCCATTCCTTACAGTGTGTACGACATTACTACATGACTGGCACGTTTTTCTCTTCGTAATCACTTTCTTGGGTCTTTCAGGCACAAATACTCTTGTCTTCATCCACTTTATCACAGTAAATTTGCGAAACAATGTCATTTTGCTCTTCAGCATGTAATTGAAGAGTAAATCTAGCATTTCTCAAGTGAAATGTACTGATACTCCATTCGAATAATTACCAGAAAGTAGTCGCGACAGTTTAAACACAGAAAAGGGAAGCAACTCGTGAAGAAATGATTCAGCTTTCGATTGCAAGAGTTCTTTCCCTTAAAGGATTAGCGGATATGTTTTGAAAAATCATAATTCACAGTGCAGGTGTGCGTATACTGGGGTTTCCGATGCCTCCCAATGGCAGTGCAGTCTGTCTTTTACTGGGTTACCATTGAGGGCATACTGTCATGAACCAGGTCATGACAGATTAGTGTGAAGTATGCTTAACATTATTTCTCAGTAGTTCAGTTAGCACCCGCCAACCATGTGTGGTGCATAAGTTAAGTGTGCGCTCAGGTGAGTTGACTATTTAAGGTTGGTTTATCTTAATTTTCGTATGCAAGAGATACTGATCCCCTAGAGGACAGTGGGAACCGTTTTGCCGATGAGGGGTACGTATATGTGAGCCCCTGTTGGTTTGGTCTGTGGGTGTGAATTCCTGGCCAAGAGTTTTTGTCAGTCCTTGCTGCTGCCTGTCAGCCAGTAGACTGGTGAAGATACCTGCTGCTGAGTCAGCCATATTTTTCTGTGGGCCAGTGGTTTAGACGCTTTGGATACCTGCTGCCACCAGTAAGGACTATGACTTTTCTTTGTCGACTAGCGAGTCGGAGGAGGGAGAAGAAGAGGTTGTTTCACATTACCAGACTTTTCCAAAAATAGATTTTCACGAACCCTATGCTGCTGGATTTTACCTTTTACAAAAAATAAAAGTCCGATGTAAGTAAAGTTTATTTTATTTTGTTTTTATCTTTAGAATTCAGTTTGTTTCACCCTTCTAGCCCATACGGTTATTTTTTTACAAATTTTTAAACATACATCAAAAACTATCAGTCACATAGGATAGCACTCTCAAAATGTTACCCGCACTCATTTAGTCAATAATTGAGAATGCAGCTCTAGTCATGTCTCCCAATCAGCAAAGTTACAAAATAATATTGTCTATTAAGAATATACAAGATAAACTACTGGCAGTGACAGCTCAACCAAGCTGGCTGGCTCATTTCTGTGAAGCAAAATCACAAAAAACCACAGAAACTCCTCTGGCTCTGAGTGAAATAATGAACACTCTAAAGACCAAAGCCAAGCTTCACTGCTGAGCTGATCGTGTTTACCTTGACTACCAAACTAGCATCTGATGACATTAATATTAAGAACCTTTTGAAATATATTATTACTGAAACTGAACCATGTTATGGATCTCAAACTTTGTCCTACTGAAGTAGGACAAAGACAAAGACAATCTACATGTTTCGGGGCACTACCCCTTCATCAGGACCACACAAAAACAATGAAAAAACGACAACAATGAAAACAGAAGAAAAAGACTTAGCTTTAGTAGATGTGGCGCATGGGCTGGACAGCAGGAAAATGACTAAGGGACAGTGAGTAAGAAGGGTTAAAAAGAGGGGCAGCCAAACGCCAGGTGAATAGGAAAGGGTAGGGAAGGGTGGGGTGGAGAGGGGGCAGGGTGGGGTGGAGAGGGGGCAGGGTGGAGAGAGAAGCGTGGGTAAGGGGGTGTCAGTGTGGGAGAGAAGGAGGTGAGAGAAAAGAAGAGAGAGAGAGAGAGAGAGGAGGGGTAAAGAGAAAAGGAGGGATTGTCTTTGTCTTTGTCATGTCTTAGCTTCATCCAGTTCCCTTGTTTTAAACTTAAGAAAGGTTTTTCCTCCAAGCGGCAGTCACCTATTTTTCTTGTATACTACTGAAGTAAATTGTGAGGCTAGTCTCACCCTCTCCTCCAGCTTTCCAAAAAATCTGTTGGTGTACAAGGAGATGCATATCTTCAACAACAACTGTAAATTCAACAGTTTATTTTCATTCTGAGTGTATCATTATTTACCAATCATGATAAACAGTACTAGGTATAACTTACTTCTGCTTGAAAAGATTTCATCTGCATGGATGAACCAGATGGTTGTTCGCAACAGCTGCTTGAGGTGTCCACAGAAGAGGAGTTTTCCCTAGTAAGGAAACTGTTAAGATGGTCAAAATGCGACCACACTCTGGTGTGTCCCTCATTGCCAGAGTTCTGCGACGTATCACAAAACTTCCTTGTTTGATTTCGCCAGTACGTTTTCAGGCTTTCTAACTTTCTTCTTACTTGGTCTGGTATACCAAAAAAAATCAAAATTAAAAACAATCTGGGATCCTGTAATATTGTTCATTGCATAAATAAAATAGTGCTTTTTTCTTTATACATGCAGAATACATGTATGATCCACTTTGTTGTGGTTTTTGTGTATATAGCAATATAGCCAGGCATGTAAATCAAGTGAAATCCGATTTTTTTAACTATTAAAAAAAAGAGTTTAAGTGTATGATCCGTGACGGTAACAAGAGTTGAAGAAAACAAATCCTGAACACCATCAGCCAGTGTATGACTGCAAACAGGCCAGAAACCTATTGTTATGGTTTATACAGAAATCTAAATTTCTTGCCTGTATCAGTAACTGAAAAGTGTGTTTAAAGTAAGAGTTAGACAAATGCATATGTTGCAAGTTTTGCTAAGACTTTGGATTGGCATTTTTGCATGCTGTCGTCTTTGAGTTTGGCAAGTTTGGGGCAGTGGTGGTTCAGTTTCACTCACTTATGGTCCATCCCCTAGCAAATGTATCTGCAATGTCTTGCATTGCTCTTGTTCTTGCTGGCCTCGATCTGTATCCTGGGTCTTGTACTTTCCACAGGCAAGGATGCCTTTTCCAAATGCGGATGAATGTGTCCGTCTCATCAGGGGTTAGGTATATGGCGTCCATTTTCCCCCTTTTCGCACAACCTCGTTCTGAACCAACCAATCGAACGCAACGGTGGACGCTTTGGCGTTCTACTTCGCTCGAAACGAAGTTAGCTAGATACCTCAAATGTTTGGAAAGTACATGCACCTCGAATGTTTGAGATAGGTGGCTGCACACAGGAGTGATTGTGTAGCGTGCGGTATTTGAATGTAATACATCACAAACTTTGACGTTATTATCTCTATGGTCTTTCCCCCTTAGGCTATACACACACATTTTTGCTTTTCGTCGGTAGAAAGCAGCCCGATCCTGGTTCTTTAGCGTCTGCTAGAGACCACAGCTCTTTGAACTTTATAGAGAGAGACAACAATCGTGGCATTTATAGCTACTCGCGTTTACATTATTTGAGTAACCTTCATTGAATTGCGTACAGCATAAATGCGCGTATGGTAAGCTCCAGTCCATCTGCTGCCTATTTATGTACTTTTCGTCTGCTAAGATCGATCTTATGGACTAAATAATAATGCACTATTCGGATAATCCAACAACTCTTACAGATTTTGAAACAACATGCATTTCCATAAATTTATTTCAATATTTAGAGTTTTTCAGTGTGTGTGGCCTCGGAAACGCTGTAAAACTTGCGTTGATAAGTCAATGGTTAATCTAATCAAAACAATGTTAGATTATGATCAGTGTAATCAATTAACAAAAATTAGTTGAGTTTTTCTTATTTTCCTGCTAAATTCCAGCGTTTTATGAACAACATATTTTACAAAGACTTGTCATAAGCTTTTCCACACCCTCTTTCGTTCCCTAATCAAGGGAGGCTACTTTTTGTTGTCTCGCTCATAGGAAGTCAGCGATCTGGTCGAAGATGGCGGCTACAGACTATCAGAATTTGCTGGCGTTGATAGACCGAGAAATTCCCGAGGGAAGAAAAAGTTTACAGGACAACTACACTAATCTGGAACATGTTGCCAAATACTGTGAATCCAATTACCTACAGGTGAGTCAAACTGTTCAGGGGATTTGGGGCAGCATGTTTCCGGAAGTGTTTGACTTCCTCTTCCCACCCTCACACCTCAGTCACTGGCATCAGGCTCTTGTAACTAGGGCACTTGCACTGCAGCTCTGGTCTCAGTTTTACCACAAGACCCTTCTAAATCAGAACGAAGCTAGTCGTAGGTGGATTCAAGTTAGGAAAAAGGCTAGATGCATTCTAGCTAGGGTACGTCCTGTAAGAGCGTTTCGCATCTCTCCCCCCCCCCCCACCTCCGAGGCAACCTACGGTTTAGTGGGTTAACAGTAGCTTAGGCTTTACAGTTTAAGCACAACATTTTCGAATTGGGGTTGTGTGCTTTTAAATTGTAAGCATTGTTTGTCTCCTCTGTTGGGTATGTCATGGTTTTCACTGTTTAGTATTTATTGGAAGATAAAGTTCGGGGTAAAGAGTAGACTGTAAGTAGCGCTATAAAGTCAAGTGATTACTTGTATAAACTATGTTGGAAAAATCTAAAGAATATAAAGATGGACAAGGGACAAATGCATATCTGTAAACATTTATATGGCAAAAGAAAATAAAATAGGACTGGGGGGTGTTTTGAGAGCCCTCTTAGAAAGAAAGGGAAGCTATCTACATCAGCCTTTGTGCAGCTTATGCTAGAGTTCATTTTTCTCTGTCCTCGTTTTGAAGAGGAAGGGATTATGATATAACTAAAGTATTTCCTATTTGATGGAAATTAGTGAAAAGTAAAACTTTTCTTGCAGGCATCAGACAAGCGTAAGGCGCTGGAAGAGACAAAGAACTACACAACTCATTCCCTGGCATCAGTGGCATACCAAATCAATGCCCTGGCCACTAACTTCCTCAGGCTGCTAGATCTTCAGCAGTCCCAGCTTGCCAACATGGAGTCCAGCGTCAATCATTTGTCGCAGGTAAAAATAACAGAGCTGGCTTGGCTACAAAAAGATCTGTTTATTGTTGGAATGAAAATGGACATTGAAAATTTCTTGATCATTAGCTGTACATTTTGTTGTCTAATAGTGATATGGTGCTGTTTGCTTTTATGTTCACACTAATTTCAGTTGTCTTTGGTTGACTAACAAATTACAATATACGCAAGTTTGACTGTTATACGATACACAGAGATGTATTTTCACTAGGCGGAAAAGGTTATTTAATTCTCATTATTTGTTATAATTTTATTAATTGTTATCATTTAATTTAGAAGTATCTGATTGTAACTACATCTGTTTACTCATTTTAAAGCAAAAATGCCCGAAATACTTTGCAGATTGTCATGATACATAAGGAGAAAGTTGCCAGACGGGAAATTGGAGTTCTGACAACAAACAGAACAGCATCACGGCCTTCGGGGGTCAAAAGCGGCATTATTTTCCCGGAGCAAACAGAGAGGCCAATCAAATACACACGGAAACCTATAGACTACTCTGCCCTTGACGAAGTTGGCCATGGTGTAAGGGTAATACAAATTCTTGATTGTGTGGATTTTGCTTCCGTGCAGCTTTTCATGGGAAATAACATCAGAAGAGATCAGTTCGACCCAAGAATGAAGCAGGAAGCAACACAGTCCAGATCAGCGGATGACATTTTAATTCAAAACTTTGAATGGAATGAAATCGGAAACTATTTAGTTTTTGATTGTCAAGTATCAGATTGAATCCCTAATTGCTTTGCCATGATACCTACTCTCAGGGCAGGCCATAGGGAGTTTTTGTTGGGTACTCTGGTTTCTGCCCTTTTTGCTTGCGCACACACCAAGTATTCCCCTTCCTGTCTCTTCAACATACCTTTCTTCACCTTCTATCCTTCATACACTCTCCCTACCCCATTACCTTCAACCTCTTCTGTACATCCAGTAACTCTAGCACTTTCTCGTAGTTTTCATGGGCAAAGTTCATTCTTTTTCGACATTGCACTCACATTTTGATCTCAATTATTATATTGGTGAGTGGTAATTCACAAATTCTGCAGTTTGCACGAGGGAAATTTGTCAGACTTACAGTAAAAACTGAGGTAAATGCTACATAGAGAATCAGCTAATCATCAGTTCCTTCCCTTTCTGCATTCTAGTTTTGTTTACAGATTTAAAAAAAAAAATACCAAGATTCCTGAATGTGGTACACTCCCTTCATACGCCCTACAAACCACTTCAGTACGTTGTGTTAAAAACTCCGAACAGGCTGCACACCACATGAAGGGCTTTTATGGAAAGGAAACAAGATTCAAGTAAAATGCTAGATGGTGTTAAGTACAGTTTCACTTGATGCCTACAGATATCCGTTGATCCCTTTCAGCCACAACAGCAAGGGTCAGGACCAACACCAAGGCCAGGCCGCAGTCCCTCAGTCAGCAGCGGTGGGTCTGGCAGTCAAGCTCCGACTACCCGACCTCCGACTCCCCCTGGCTATCGACAGAGTGGGACTGGCACCATTGGGAGAGCAAGCGGCAGTCAGTACCGAACTGTCGCACCTCCTGTGGCTCCAGCAGCCCCTTCACAGACTCCGAGTCCTTCGCAGTATTCTCCAGGTCAGTGTACAACATGGATGGTGAAGCTGTACTTTGCGTAGTTAAAGTTTGCTTTTGTAACTAATCAACCTATTGAACTACTGAGCACACAAAATTCTTGGGAGGATTTCCAGGTGATTGGGGATTATGAGAAAAGGAAAGCTGGTCAACAATTTTGTTCTTGACTGAGGTAAACATCCTATGATGTGATCTTTTATTTACCGATGTCACATTAACATTGATGGTTAACTCTTTGAACCCACAGGGACTCGCCGGGCTAAGAAACCCCAGAGGCCACATAGATTTACACATTTAAAAAAAATACCGCTTAAAAACTGCCACACTCACAGTAATATATTTTACATATTTAGAAAGATCTATTCTTCGGCATCACAATGGAAACAATACTTTTAGTTAAAAATATTAAACACTACTTACTATTTGGTGCCAAATGTAGTCCCTTTCTGCACACACAACAAACGAAACACGTGTAGCCATTGTTAACGACGGAAGTAGACCTGGCCAGCCGCTACATTAAGCCTCGTTTGGCAAGCCGAAACTGTTTCCGAAACTCATTTAGACAGTGCAGGGGAAACAACCGATGATAGAGCTTTACAATGATACAAAGTTTACTTCCCTTATACCGTTAAATGCGTTGCTGCAAATTTTAAAATTCGCTGCAGGTTTGTTGGTTGCGCGGAGTCGCCACTCATTTAGTCGTCGCAAGTTAGCCGAACCCAGTGGGGTCAAAGAGTTAAGATAGTGAGGCATGAATGACCATCGCACTTAAAGGGTATAACTCAACAGATTAAATCATGTAACTTGGCATGACTTTTGCGGTGCACTCATTCCTTTTATATTCACTGAAATCTTGAATTGTTAAAAATACAGTGTTGGGGAAAGAAGTTGGCTTTAGAGCATTGAGCATCAGTGTTTTGTGCCATGTCCATGCACTTACCTCAGATGTAGGTATAAGCACAGATTTACCGCAAGCCCATATCATGTTGCCTAGCAGTAGCATGCAACCTTTGTCAACTCTGCTTGACATTTGTGAGAGGTTGCAGGCGTTACTGCTGGCAAACCCAGCCAGAAAGTAGTAGACTTGAGTGGTTACTCCCTGGCAATCCTGATGTGATCTTGGCAAAACTCTAAAGAAAAGTTTGCATAATGCTTGCTCAGGCAGGTAGTGTTTAAAAAAGGTGTTGATGTTGATATGTGTGAGCTGCCCTTTGCACTGTTACTTTGTTACTGTTACTTAAGCATGTTAGTATGTTACACACCTGAAAAAAGATAAATGCATTGATGTATTGATCAAGATGCTTCTGACATGTTTTTGTTTTATTAATTTACTGCTGTTGAAATATGGGCACATTTGCTGGCTGCATGCTGATCTGACATTGTGGCACAGTGAACTTAAAAAGAAAAAATGCCAGACATTGACATTCATTACTGTAATTGTATAAACTTGAGCTGGAATTGCAGCGCAGGTAAGTTGTAGGCCACCCGTTGAGCAGATGGTATAGAAAAAAAATTTGTATGTTGGGTGTGCAATGACTGATTTAGATTCATTGTTTGCCAATATGGCAGTTTTCAATTATTTCAACTCTAACCATTTACCTTTTGAAAATCTTGTTGTTCTTTGAAAATTGGTTCCATAACATTCCTTTTGCCCCAGGTTTTGTTGTTACACTTTTCACTTTTAACTCTTTGGGGCTACAGGGCTAAGACCGATGCGAAAACGCTTAAAGCCCCATAGGTTTACACACTTAAAAAAATACTACCAGTTACAGTAGTATGCTTTATATATTTGGAAAGATCTATTCTTGCATCTCAAAATGCATATACAGTAAAACCTCCCATATAAGACCTTCCCACATACGACCTCCTCCAGCATATGACGGAGACCATTTACTATGTAAACAATCTCCCATTTACGACTCACTCCTTAACCCGACCAATGACCTACGCAAGTGGCTGGTTTTGCACAGTATATGACTTTCCCTGGTTGAGTGGATAAAGGTTGTAGCAGACTTTCTTTTGCAAAGATGTTCACTGAGAAATGCTAAATGTCAACCCCAAATCTCATTAGAAGCGCAAAAGAACTGTTTTGAATCTAACAAAGAAACAACAAACAGAAGTCAGCAATAAATATTGCATCTGAAATCCATTGATGACTTTAACCCTAAAAGACTGAAGGAAGTGATGGTTTTGTACAATATACAACTTGCCTTTTTGAAATTTCACAGAAGGACAAGTAGAATATCACAGATTTTGTTGTAATTCATTCTTGAAAGTCTTATTTTATATTTTATGTTTAAGCATTTGTTTCGGCCGATTCACCAGACGGTCGGTGCCCGAAATTCTTAATCCAATGTAAACTGTGCGATTTGCGAGGGGTAGGTAGTGGGCAGAGAGCTGCATCACACTAACATGTGATCTCAATAACTCAGATGCGAAAAAAAAATATTTTAACATGTAGTTCAGTGGTAAATAACAAATTTCAAAAAACATATTGCACTGGAATACCATAGTTACTGTTTGGTGAACAAAGTGTAGTCATTGTTTGCACAAAATAAAAAAATTGAACATATTCCAGGTGTCACTATTTGTACACATCAAACAGGTAAATAAATCCAGTAATCATGAGTATTCCGCTTTGAATCTGTTGCTAAATGATTCTGTTGTGAAATTACAAACAACTGCACCCTTGTAGTTCACAAAATGTTCATACATTTTCCTTTCTTTTCACACAACTAGCCATTCTGAATGACAGAAACAGACCTGGTCAGCTGTTAAACTTTAACATTTGGCGAGCGAAAACTATAGTTTAGAAAGTTGTTCAAACAGCACAAGGGAAACAACCAATGATAGATCTTTACAGTGATACAATGGTTACTTCCCTTATACCGTTAAGTGGGTCTCCAAAATTTTCTGCAATATTATAGGATGTGGCATGGCCTCAAGTCATATCATATGATACGACACTGGCCCCAAAGAGTTAAACTGTGTGGTGAATTGACTGGTTGTGGATACATTTTTGTAATCTTTATTTTTCTTTGAAGGCTTTAGAGTGTCAACAGAGCTAGATGGAAAATTTGCAGTGTGTAGGATAAATTGTTCTAAAGATCCATGATCAGTTTCATAATTTTCTTGGTCTTTCGTTGCATCCATTAAATGCAAGATGCCTGGATTTGGCTTCAGGGTTATAAAGCATGTTATTTTAACATTTTCATTTGAACAGAAAAAAATGTATATTTGTGCAGATGATTCACATGTATTTGGTGAACTTTTGTGTGAATCCTTCTGCAGCTGATCTTATATTGTTTTATGAATTTGGAAGAGTTGTAGTACACATTCGTATTTAGTTTAGATATCAAATGCATCCGTCCCAGGGCCACTAGGTCTGTATGAAAGCTTTGTTGACACCATATAAGCCTGTTTCTTAGATAACACGTGTATTCTCTTTCGTACACAAAGGAGGAGGAGGCAATGCACCAGTTAAAATCCAAGGGCCATATGCCCCTGCCCCAGGGGCCCAGATGGGTCAGATACGCATGCCAACAGGCATGATGGGTCGCCCAGGAAATCAGACTGGGCGAGAAACCATGATGATGATGCCAGGAGGGCCGATTATGATGGGCCCAGGTGGGCCAGGTATGGGCCAGCGTCCCAGGTCCAACACCCACATTGTGCAGCCTGCTCCCTCTCCACTAACAGGACAAGAATCCATTGGTAAAGGACTACTTCTCACTGGCAGGCCTGTTCCCAATGCTTCACCAAAGCTTGGGGATGGTTTCTGTGGCATGAAGCATTTGTGGATCACTGTCCTAATCTTTAACAAAACTCTCTATTCAAATAGACTTTGCAAGTCTGCTAATGGGGGTGCTCCAAATGTTCAGGCATTTCTTTTTTTCCCCCAGCATACTATCAGGTATTCAAAAACCTTGTGTGAACAGCTGAGGCTAGAGAACGTTAAGTGGTTGATCTTTTCACAACTGGTATCCGTTCAGTATGTTCACACCACCTTACATCTACCTTAGTTTGGTCATGGGAGTGATCGGAGAATAGGTGAGTGGGTGGAAGAGAGGAAGGTGTTTCAAAAAGGATAAAAATGCATAATCTTGTGTGTTGTGTGAATGTTGGAGAAAAATATGCAAAAGAAAGAACATGAGTGCAGATGTGTCTAGAGAAAAACTAGTGGAATGTAATAAATTACAGATCTGTTATTTAGAAATAGGTTTGCACAGACACGTGTATCTTACTATCAGTAGTTGTCATTTTATCACTTACATTAACTTATATTTATTACAGGTCTAGTGTTTCGGGTGGTGGTGGTGGTGGTGTTTGGATAGAAATATGTTTAAGTTGTGAAACGAACTTCTCATTTGGACCTCACATTTGCAGACATTGCATTAGTTTTTTTCTAACATAACTAACAACATGGTATTGGCTCTTTTGTGTGTCCACCTAATTGCCTTCAAAAGTTTACAAGAATAGTATCTTTATTAAGCTGAGCCTTGCTTGACCTGTTGGCTTTTCCAATAGCTTATTTTTGTTACTACGTTGTGGTGGAAACCAGGCATTTGAGAACACCAGACTACAGCATCACCTGTTTATGCCAACATTGTAAGACTTGGAATGTTTAGAAAGAGCGTGAAGTTGCTGTGGCCTAGCAAGTATTTTTACTGCCTGCAGCACTTTTACGGTATCGTTACCAAGGACCTGGGGGGCTAAGGATGAACCATGCTGGTGAGCCATGGTGTTGTGATCAGTGGCAGTAAAATATCACTTCTTGTTGGAGTGAATATTACTAATATTGTTATTACTTATTATTACTAAGTTTGCTCTGATTTGTGTTGCCATTGTTGACATTTTCAGTACATTTGTCACTTTGTATGTTGTACAGCAAGCATTTGGCTTTTGTGCTTTTTGCAGTTTTGGAAATGAGGACTTGGTTTCTCTCTCTTTTTCCTTTTTTTTTTTTCGCCTGTTAGCTTAATCACAGCAATATTAATTTGTGGTGGTAAAAACTTGCATGTATGCTGCTGTTTCTGTTCAGTGTTGCAGTGTGCACTTTGACAACGTTTTTTTTTAAAAGTTCAAAGGGTTATCTTGATAAGTATGGGCTGAACTGTTGCACTGTTCAACAACACCTCATAGAACAGCAGTCTTCTGCTAATGCATGGGCGCAACTTTGTATCTGGGTAACAAAAGTCTGTTTTTGAACATTTTTTTTTTTTTATTGAGGACTGTAGGTAATCGTCTTTTTAAATTTTGCAGGTGGTTGTAAGGGGAGAGGGGAGGCTAATTAAGGGCCCCAAAGTAATCTCTGGGAATGTTTCTGATATTGTGAAGACTAATAGCTCTTTCCCTCAGTATATGCTGGTTGATGGGTGCAGCATGTGGCCAGCTACAAGTTTTGTGGTTTTTTTGCTCCACATGCCCACCCACCCAGCTTTTGTCATTTTCAGTATCGGAAGCTGGAAATATGATTATAGTTGAAAAGTCAAGGTGAAAACCTTTGTGAATGTGGTGTGTTGCAGATGGGGGAGAGGGTATGTATGAGTTGAAGCAAACAGAAAGCTGTCAAGGAGTTAAACAAGACAAACTTA
Source organism: Lanistes nyassanus (assembly GCA_004794575.1). Taxonomy (NCBI): domain Eukaryota; kingdom Metazoa; phylum Mollusca; class Gastropoda; order Architaenioglossa; family Ampullariidae; genus Lanistes; species Lanistes nyassanus. The sequence goes on from SMGT01013566.1 coordinate 213,424, forward strand.
TGGGCTTTCCTGCTCTGTGCTTTTTATTTAAGACTTAATATATCAGTGGACCGCACTAGAAGTGCTTACAAGTTGTAATAATAAGCTCTGTTGATGTGCAGTTTTGTTGTGTGTTTGCTTTGTATTTTGTTTTGTATTGTGTGCATTCCGTCCTTGTACAAACAGCACCCTACCATGTGTTTTCTTCTGCACTTCATCAGTTTATGAATGTACGTGTGCTTTTGTGTTTTGTTGCAGATTTACCTCCCCCATCACTCCCCCTGGATTCAGGGGAGACTATGTTTGTAGAAGGTTTGCATGACAGTCCTACCTGTTAGAGTTTTGCCCCTTGTTGCTATTGTAAATTGCACAATGATCTGCTTCTCTGTAGAAAATTGTTTATCCTCAGTAACTTTGCTTGATAATCTGTGTATGGTTTGTTTAATTTTTGAAGTCATTCTATACATAAATTTGCTTTGCCTTTGTTTATATGTTTTCTGTAGTTTTTATACCCTTTTCTTGTTCATTATTACTCACTGAGTTTTATATATGTGTGTGTGTGTGTGTGCAAAATTCTTTCATAATATTTCTCTGAGTTATTTTATTCTAATGCTTATGGGGTATGTTCTCTTTTATGGACTGATCACCCACTCCTATGTATGTCTTTCCCTCATCTCACAGCAATCACGTAATGTTTAAGAAATATTCCACTTTGAGTTAACCGTGATACAGTGTAATACCCAATATTAGAGGCAGCTTGCAAAGATTTCATATTAACCAAAATCCTTGTCTGTGTGTGTGTGCATCCACATGCATTATGTGTGGACATACTATCAATACCCTGAAGACATTGATTGAAGCTGGTTCTTCTGGAACCATTGGCCTTCAGTTGTTACACTGGGTCTTTGCATGAATGGTTTGTCTCAGAGTGGATACGTTTTCATATTACTAAACAGACATATCAGGTATTTAACATGTTGGTGGCATTTTGTGCTTGCTGGTAGTTTCATCTGAAATCAAGTGTGAATTTCCAGCCTGGTATTACAGGGTGAATGCTGCTAGCTGCTAGCTGGTTGCATGTTTGTAGTCTTGCAAGTTTACTTCCTCACAGTCAGAAGTCAGGTTGCTGCTGTCTGCCCTCATCTTGCTGTCTCTCTGTTCAAAGTTTTATTCACAACATCAGTACCCCCCCCCCCCCCCCCCCCCCCCC
>SMGT01013566.1:214627-264711 GCA_004794575.1 Lanistes nyassanus
CCCTCCCCAACCTACCCCTTCTATCTCTGCCTTTTTGTGCACCTCTGTGCACCGTTCCTAAACAGCTGTGGTGCTTGCTCCGAATAAAAGGAGGTTGTTGGCGGAGTGCTGTAAGACGTAAAGTACCGGAAACACAACTATGTATCTTTGCTGTCAAGGTCGTCTCAGGGTTCTGAACTGGTGTCATTAGACATTTGTAGGCATGCTGGTATATCCTTGTCTAAAGGAAGCCGTCCTGGGCAGACCAAGGTGTGGTCTTTTGTCACAGGATGCTGAGAGGAAAGACTGACAGACAGTGGCGCTGTTCCAAGGTATCAGAGCTGTTCCTGTAGGAGAGGAAACTACATGTACATTTGCATGTTATACAGTGGTGCCTCTGATGGGCGACTTTGCATGATTTTGTTTTTATCATGACGGACCATTTTTACTCTATGATGGAGCCCCTATTTATGCCTCCTTCCTATATGGGAGGATGAAACTATAGACATTTCACGTCACATCAGTGTTAATTATGATCACTAAATTTCTTTGTTGGTTGATACCGACAGTAGGTAAACTGGAAATGGTTTCACAAGCTTGACACAGAGTAATGTAATGGTGTAATTGGATCACAAATTTACATCAGATGAGAAAATCAACTTGAAAGAAAATCAGAACCTGTTCATTCAAGAAAATCATTAGCTTTTTTTTTTAATTTGAGTCTGAATTACAAATGAAGTGAAAATGTTTTCTTATTTGAAGTAATTTCATATAGAACTTGGTATGTGTCCCGTCAGTGTTGAGATGTACCTCCTCAGTAGTGAAGGTTATTTATGAGCATCTCTTTTAAGACCATTTTTGTGTTGAAAATGAAAGGTCATGAACGGAAGGTACCATGGTATCTGTAGTAGTTTTATTTATTTATTTATAAAATGAAATGTTTTGTCAGTTTTTGAAAACTGTAAAAGATGATGCAGATTGTGAGTTCAACAGTGGCACCACCATGATAACTTCTTGGCTTTTGAAAAGCTTGCTTAGTGGGCATGGAAGTTGAGGCATTTATGGCTAGGCCCCTCTCTCTCTTGCTCTCTCCACCCTCTCTCTCTCTCTTTGCATATGTATTGTTGAAGGGAGATCAGACATCATGGAGTTAATGCACTGACATTTGCAGTCTAGTACATGCACTTCTTGTCAACTCTTTTAGACACTGTTCTTTGGATGCTATGGGTGATGCTAGATTCCAGTCAATTATGGGCTGTCTAGAGACACTTGTTTTCCAGTGTGCTGTGAGTGGTGTTAGGTTTTGATCAACTGTGGGGTATCTAGAGCCACTTGTTTTCCAGCATGCTGTGAGTGGTGTTAGGTTTTGATCAACTGTGGAGTGGGCTGTCTAGAGACACTTGTTTTCCATTGTGCTTTGAGTGGTCCTGGGCTTTGATTACCTTTTGTTGTGTTTTGTATACAAAGGTTGTTCATTCAGACACTATGATCATGATATGAGAGTTGTATAGTCTTAGATAAAAGACACATCCATGTAACATGCAGAGTAATATGTTCTGCCCAAGGTACATTTTGTCAGGAGAAGTATGTATGCAGGGAATAACATTAGTACCCAACTAGGTGTAGACGGCTGGTTACTAGTGGACTTTCTAATCATTAATATTAAGTCTGCTTATAAAAATAGTCTTTTAATGCAAAATAGTGTTTTGTATCATGTAGGTGTATGAATGACTTAATGTTACATAAATTCCTTGGAAATAGGCATTTTTTTATATCAGTCCTCTTTGTCCATCTTTCTTCTCTGCACATATTCACGTGCACATGCACAGACACTTCAAATTACTCATCTGTTTACCTTTCTATTTGTAATTCACATCAAAATATAGATGTCTGAAGCCATTAACTAACCTGTTGTTTCCGTAGCTTCTTGAAGGAGAAAAGACTTATTTTAATAATTATGTACAGTATAATAATTATTCGTATATATATATATAGCTAGTGCTGAATTTTTATTGGTAAATATGTTACGTGTATTTTTCATATCTCTGAAGCAAAAATTTACATTCGTCTCTTTCTAACACTTCTTTTCTTTTGGCATTTTATCTCATCAGATTCTGAGGTGGTTAGTGTGTGGGTTTGTTTTGTTCTCTACCAAGAAACTACAGTTCTCAGCTCTGATCTTGCACACTGATTGTGAGATTACATAATCCTGGAATAAAATTTTCAGCCCTGGCTTTTTTTTTCTCTCCTGCAGCTATGACTCCCCTGCCGCCTCCACCTGACGCAGGAGCCGACACGTTTGACTACCCCCAGATGCTACAACCCCTTCCTCCACCTGAATTCAGCGACACACATGGGCGCAACTTAGAGAGCCAGTCAGGATTACCTGAGGACCCCTATGCTGCTACTGGGCCAGGTCTTTTGGGACAGGAGAGCTGGATGCCCCAAACATACATTGAGAAAGGTTAGTTGTGTGCATTTATCGGCAAGAGGTTATTTTGAAATGGATGCAAATGAGACTATTTGCTTCCCTAAAAGAAATGTTATCTACTTCATTCTTGATGATGTTTTCACATAATCTTTTTTTTTCCTGTCTGGAATTTTGAGGTAAGATTCGTAGGAGATGGTTTGTTCGTATTTATCCTTGATCCTGCCTAGTGTTCCATAATAGTAATAATTTTGTCTGTAACTGGTGCCGATTGTCTGATACTTGTTCGCAGTCGTTGGTATCTATGACTACGAAGCTGACAAAGAGGATGAGCTGTCCTTTTCCGAAAACGCTGTCATCTATGTCATCCGCAAAAATGACGATGGTTGGTGGGAGGGGGTCATGGATGGCATCACTGGCCTGTTTCCTAGCAACTACGTGGAACCTTGCATGTAAAGCTAAATGGACAATAGATGTACTTTTAGAAGGGAGTCATTATTGATTGCATTACTGCTTGTTTTCCAGAAACTACATGGAACTTTGTATTTGCAACAATGATTATAGCACACTGCTTGTAAGGAATGCTTACCAGTCATAGGTCAGTAGTTATTCTGTAAATAATGGAGTGTATTTAATCACTAGTGCAGGATTAGTTCAGACACCGCAGCAAATTGAGAAAATCATGAAGACATTACAGTCCACAGAGCTTGCCATCACTAGCAGATCTGTGTTACTGTTTATCTTGCATGTGTGGTGGATTAGACAACAGGATTTAGGAATGCATTGTTGCCTTCAACTTCAAATCCTGGTAGGGAAGTTTGCTAATGGACAGCCTCACATTGCTGGTCAGTATGCACAAGGGAACAGACTGGCTTGTTTAGACCACGTCAGAGTTAAAATATCCATGATTTGGCCACCAGAAGTAGTTTAGTAACATCTTTAAGGGCTGCTTTTTTGTTCCTTTTGACACAAAATGAGAGGGGGCTGGGTGCAGCTGGTAGGACCATTGCTTCTGGGAAGCATTTGTCCAGCACACACCCTTCTTTAGTGGAAAAAATGGTTTCAGTTATGAAAATAGCCCATTTTAGTCAGGAAAAATGCTACAGCATTGGTGTGAAAAGAATAAGAGCGTATATACACCATGGTATGTTCACAGGCAACTTATGGATTTTCAGCTTTTTTTCCATTTACCTGTTCTCCAGCTGGCATTTGCAGCATTATTGTTCATAATTTACTAAAACTCTTTACAATTTCATAATTTATTCTCCAGATAACCATGTAAATAGAGGCATTTAAAATAAAAAATAAATCATTTTAAAGCATGATTTCAATATTAGCTAACAATTGTCTAGTCATCAGGAGGAGGTCACAATCTAGGGCATTGCCATGTAGTGGAGGGTGTATGGAGGGGCCAGATCAGATTAAAAGTCTTTCTCATTTTTACTTTGTGGATATTGGATTGGATAAACATGAGGGAAAACTTAGAGTGTCTCGGGGAGCTGAGAGTTCGAGTTTTAGCAATAACTGTGGGCATACTCTCCAACATTTGTTAGTGATATAATTACAAACTACATCTGTAGCTGTGGTCAAGTGGTGTTTATTCTTGGCTGTCACTTGAAGTGTTGAAAAAATTCTCCAGTAAGCACAGACTTTTCTTATAATTGAACTGATTGATATGCATGGCGAGGTTCAGGGTTGGGGTGGGGAGCAGATAGGGGAGGACAAAAGATTAGCTGCAAGAGGTGAAAGAGTTGGGAGAAAACACTGTACAGTTGCTATGTTCTTCACATAAATCTTTCCGAATATGCTTGTTGTGTACTCATGCCTGCAGATTGTGTTGTGTGAAGGAGACAGAGTGGTTGGGTGAGTGCATGCACAGTGTAATGAATGGATGGTGAGGATTGGCACCACGTTATTACGTATTTAAAAAGTGGAATTTTTTCCTTTTTGTCCCATCACAAATAAAAACCTCCCAAAAATGTTCTTTGAAGTTTTTGATGTATTTATGTAACTACTCGGATGCATCTGTCTGCTCATGAAGGCATGAGTGCATGTGTATGCGCATGCATTATTGCATTTCAAACATTGTATGAAAATATAATATAATGGTTACATTGTGATGTTGATGCAGTTTATTGTCATCCTTGCGTCTTTTTTTAACCTAAGAGAACATGCAGTACATGAAGAAACACATTATTAACTGTGGCTTTGGACTGTCGTGACTGGTCATCAAAAGACACTGAAACCTGTTTTATCACTTCAAAATATTTATTTTCCAAAAAAAACCATCTGTGCATTCTCAAAATGGTCTATACAATAAGAGAGTTTATGAAGTCAAAACATTGTACAAAAATATAAATAGTGCAATGCATCAATGTTTAGCCACTTTCTAGCATTATTGTAAATATTGGTACAGCGTAACTAAGTTTAAAATGATTCGTGGATTTAAGAATCTGCCATGCTTTATCAGAGTTGTCGCATACATGTCCTTTTTCATGTGCATATATAGAGGATGGCTGGTTATTGATTGCTTACTTTTCACAGCAAACTGGGTGCATATCAGGATGGGGGGATAGGAGAGTTGGGGGGAGTAAGCAGTGTCGTCAACTATTCTCGGAATATCTTTCTGACTGAAACTGAAACTAAGCCCCAAATAACTTTTGAGTAAACACGGTTTTGAGTTCTCTACCACCATTTTCACTCGACCTAGTCGCACAGTGTGAGAAGGATGCATCAGCAGATTGCCCTTCACCTTGCTGTTTTTCACACAGATGTCGGGCGCAAACTCACCCCAAGACATCAGTTTTTCTAATAATCATTGCAACTGAAACTGGAGCTACTTGACTGTGTTTCTTGATCGAATTAATCCTTGTCTTAATGTCAGATTGCACGGTCTTTTCCCCTTTTCCATAGGTGACATTGCCTGAAATTTTATTGTGCAGTGGAAAAAACAAGTTTATGCATTGTCAAAACCAGTGATTAGCTGTGACTGTGTCACCACTTTTTCTCCAGTGTGTTGGCACTTTGACTTAATAACCAATCCATCCTCCCTAACTCTAACAAACCGCAACGGTTAAGGCGGCCGCGGGAGGTCGGTGGTTCGCCCCCGCAGCGAAATTCTTTTTCCCAATTGAGCTCTGCCCCAGCCCGGACACGCATGCGCAGGCCACTTTTCATCCTGTTTAGCGCAAAAAAACCACAGGCTTATACATGAACTTGTACACGAAAGCAGAAGCCCTGCCTAATACCACACCCTAACCCCCTCCCCTCCAAAAAAATCGTAAGCTAAGATGCGTTTCGAACCTGCAATATAACCATGAAACCCAATTTCTTTACCAACTCGGTAATGAATCACCACGGATTGGCCCCTTCATTGCAACCATAAGAAGTCACGCTTTGTAAAGGTCATGGCTTGGCCTATAATTATCTGTTGTGAATAGCAACTGGCATGCGCAGAGCATTTGGTAGGCTGCGCATGCGCGCCCGGGCTGGGGCAGAAATCATTTGGGGAAAAAAATTTGCGCCCCGGCAGAGTCGTATATAAGACTTGAAAACTGGCCATCTATTAGCTGGTCTGGCAAACGCCTGGCACTATAGGGAACAGTACTAGGACAGGTTGCCCCGGTGTCAGTACAATGACTGGGTGGGTGTTGTGACAGCAGCCCCAATGTAGACTCAAGGGAACCCTGATGTGCACCTCGTTTACGATGGAACGTTAAGCAACAACAAGTGAACCAACTCTAATTCTAATGAACATTTATTTCTATTCCAACGTTTGGATTGACATCCGTTTGGTGTTCGATGTCGACTTCGGAAATAATTCTTCACACGTCACAACAAAATGGATATCTAATGTAGCATAACACATCAAGTCGACAATATGTTTCTGTAAATTTCATTCTGTATAACTAACGATCTGTGGGCCCTGACACGGGAGGTTTCATGACAAGCCTTCCGATCGTGAAAGCAGCGGTAAGTCCCGTTAAGTCTTTGTATTTGCGTTGCACCTGTGCCTGTGGAGAAGGTTCGCCTTGCAGTCTGGCACATATAGCTGGCTTTTATATACGCGTGTATGGTTCTATAAGAGTTCTTACCAGATCTTGCCACTGTAAAACCCTCTAAGGCCCTTGCATCCTCTTATTTTGTGCGCACACTTGGGGGGGGGAGGGGTATTTGTTGCTTAACGTCCAGCCGCAAATTAGGTGCATATCAGGACGGTGCTGCTTAGACAAAGTCCCACCCAGTCACATTATACTGACACCGGGCCAACCAGTCCTAGTACTGTTCCCTGTAGTGCCAGGCGTCTGGCAGGGCGGCTACTAGATTGACAATTTTTTTAAGTCTTAGGTATGACTCGGCCGGGAACCACCGACCTCCCGCGGTTGCACATTTGGGGCTTTAAAAAACCTAAAATCGGATTTGGGGAAAGACCTACTAGAAACGAAGAACTTCATTACGTACACAGCAAAATCTTGTCACACTACAATTCCAAGAGACATAACTCTCAAAAAGCATGAAAGGTTAAAATGTACACACGTAGTGATCTATCATTTATCAGCAGCAGATGCGGTCATCATTGTATCTTCGGTGTAGGTCTTCTTCGACCGCTTATATCTTCTGCGAGGTGGCCATGACCCCATGACAATCCTTGTGAAGCCGCGCTCGTTTCCTTTTCTCTTCATTCATTTCTTTTGTCTTGTTTTCGATTTTTTTCTTGGTTTCCTGTTCTTTTATCATCCTTTGTATCTCTGTCCCTTGTCCCTCTTCTTTTGTCATGACTTTGACAGAGCGTCTTGGATGGGAATGTTTTCAGTTTGCCTCGTGTGGAGCGCGAATTAATCTCCGTGTCAGGTCAGTGCATAGGTAGGATGAGATTCGTAACATGAGGTGCAATGCGGTATGCTCTGTAGGTCTGTGGGCATGTGCGTCTGTGTATATGTAGATTTACAAGTGTACATATGGAGATAGGTGATTCTCTCTTTCGGTCGATGAACTTAAATTTAGAGTCCCATACAGGGATAGAAATGATGATGTGTACTGGCATATAATACTGAGCCAACTGTTAAACAAATTGCACGATATCTGTATCAGATATTCAAGAGAAGGAATGGATAAATACCGTTATGATCACTATTATAACGGCAAATGTATGCCTTATATGCATGCCATTATTTATGTACTCTTTGCACTTGATGATGGGATGTTTGCTGTATATTCCCCAATGAAACAAACCTGTGGGTGTTTTCAATAAAGTGTCGCTATCGATGTGTGTGGGTGGGTGTGTGCGTGCGTGTGCGTGGGTGCTTGCACGCGTTAGTGCGTTTCTCAAAGATCGTTAATATTAAGATTTGTCCACATTGCGTTTCTCTTCAAAGTCGAAGCGTTGCTGGCGGTAAGTGTACCCTTTCTAAGCGAACCAAAGATATTGTGCTGACTCAGCTGATCGAGATGGTTCGCGATGCGCATGTCCAGGCTGTTCCTACTTTCGGACAGGTTGTTCAGTTTCGTGGACCTGATGTCCGAAAGGGACAGGTTTGTCGTCCATACCGCATCTCCTTTGCGCCGTTGCTTGCGATTTCGCTTGATATACAGGCAGAGTCCCACGCAGGTCAACCCGCCGATGGTAAAGCTGAGGATCCCCACGATGGCAAGATAAAGAACTCCCTGACCACGGATGTCATTAACATTACCGGGACTTTCTCTTCCAGAGTCAGAATGGCTGACTGCAAAGAGAACACAGCGGCGTGCAGTGGTTAAGCTTAAAACAGGGCGCATCTAAAGCAAGACCTAGACCGTTGAAATTAGACTGATCTAAATGTGACTAGCAGATAGGGCCTTACCGGATTTCAGGCACAGTTTTGTTTTCTGCATTAGAAATACCTATATCTTCTTTTTTTCTTCCTTATTTATTCTCTCTTCTCCTCCTCTTTTCCAGCAAGGATTCACTACGGATTATCATACAACTGCTATATTCAAAAAATGATCAAGGTATTCTATTACTGACTTTCCCGAACTACATTTTATTAAATTAATCGGGAAGATCGCGAACACTCCTGCATGTCGCTTGACCTGGAAGATACTTTAAGCTCACCTTCAGGTGTACCGGATGACAAGGTGACGTCACACGACGCCACTTCCACCAGGAAAGGACTGATGTCTCTGCCCAGCTTGCTTTGGTGTCTGTATCGGACACCACTGGACACGGTGCACGTGGTCCAGGCTGACCACTCGCCGTCACTGACCTCGTCTGTAGAAGACACCAGTCGTCTTTAAACGAAAACCAACTCACCGCCGACAGCATGCAGAAGGTAGCGAACTGCAATCAATGTGTCATATACGTAGCGTTGACGTTCCCTTGCCACAGCAGCGCTTTCAAATGTCAGCGAATTCTGAAGAAACAGATCGGACATCAGCCTCTCCACCAAGATTAAGCTCTAGAAAGGCCTGGCGGTCTCCATTCTACTGAATGGAAATTAAAGCTGGAGACTGACAGCAAATTCAGACCAAATGCTTCTCCGTGCTCCCGGATCTTCTGGATGGAACAATCAAGGAACGTCTATGTCGGCAGCAGAGCCCTGCTGGTTACCCAGGAGTCTCTCCTTGTCGCTTTCAAGAAAAAGAAGGTGTCGGAAAGCAACTGTGCAGCATCCAGCATTCAAAACACAACCCACCTTGACAGGAATGAGTGTTGCACTCGCGACCCTCCCTGCCGTGACCTGGACACGCGGGGCGGTCTCCTGAGGGTGTTGGCGAGCCGCAGGTTCGGTTCCGCCACTGCTTGCCGCCATCACAAGGCGCGGAGCACGCCGACCACTCGGCCCAGGCTGACCATCCGTCTTCACGATCCACAGCAGAGACATCTGGTGTCCTGGCTACATAGGGGCGGGAAAGAACCCGTGTTATCACAGGCAGAAAACTGAGCATGTAGGTGTGCGCTCTTCATTTCACGATCAAAAGAGTGATATGGACTTACCTCACATAGTTAAAATTGTTAGCTCAAGTTTCTCTCATAAAGAAAATGCCACTTTAGTTGTTTGCTGGTAGCTTTCTAAGTTGCTCGCGTCAAAGTTACATACATAACAGAGTAAGAAAACTGACCAGTTTGAAATAAAAGTATGTATTTGAGGCAGCCACTTTTTAAATGTTACTCGACAAACAGAAAATCCGTGCGACAATTTTTTGGTTGTTGAAATGGTACGCTTTACCGCTATTGACAGTGCAGCATTCTGGTATGTAGTCACTTAAATTTTTATCACACCAGAAGTATCACATCAAGATTTTGAAGCTTATGTTGCATGCGAATAGGTTCATCATAAGCGGGTTTGGCACACTGGCGTGTTTAGGGAAACACTTTCTATCTAATCTGCGCACGCTTGCTGATGTAAGCAAAGGAACACACTCGAAAGACTATCAGAAAACAATCCGAGGTACGCGAAGAGCGAAAAAAATAAAAATAAAAAACAAACTAATAAATAAACTGAAAGTCCTCTGAATTAACGGCAACCAACAAAGCAAAGTAGATAGACTAGATATGTTGTCAGTACGTTTATTTCTGTGATTCAAACCGAAGAAAAGACTTTGAAAAGCAAAATGAAAGCAAGGGAAGCGTGAGTTTGCTTGCAATGTTTTCTCAGTTTAAACTGCTTTTTAGAACATAAATGTGTTCATTGTTCAATTCTTGGATTCCAACTTAAACGCTTGGTGATAAAAATACTTCAGGACATTCTTTCTCCAACTTTAAATAAATAAATATTCTTACCTAAACCTCATGTTGAATGGCTGCCCAGAGATGGCTCCACACTTCTGCAAGATTGCTGCTTGTTGCACAATCATTTACAAGCACACACGCACGGCCATGCGGATTACGTGATACTTTCATGCAATAGAGGAAGAGACAAGAGGAGATAAACACATGAAGACAAAAACTATAAAAGTATCTCTCGAAATTCTAAATACGTACGTGTGGTCGAGCAGATGGACACACTTTTCCATTACAGATAAGACGGGTAGTAAAGAAAAAAAAAAGGAAAAAAAAGCGGACACTATTTGACAACAGCTCGTCTTAAAGACTAGAGTTATGCAAAATTAAAATGAACAATCGTCAACGTATTTTCACCTGATTCTGAAGTCCGACTTTACTCTCCAAGAAAGATTGTACAAAATATGCTGGGGAGCCCGTCCGCTTCACGCACGTCCAGCCCAAATGAAGGCGACCACCTCATAAGTTTCAACAAAATTCAGTTTTCGGAAAGAATGTTATGTTCTGTGATGTTAGGGTGACGAGCAGACTATCACAAAGAAAAGACTATCAAGTTGTAAAGGAATTAATACAGCCTACCAACTTGTTACATTAATTAACAACAGTGCGCTCTGTATTAACAACAGGAAAGCTGGATATGTATGCACGTTCGCCAGAAGAAAAGCAGGCGTCTTCAGAAAGATACCAGATGGTTACCTGATCTCAATCTCTGCGTTCGTTATTTGGTTTTATGTTGTGGGCGTGCCAGTACGTCGGAAACAGACAAAAACGACAGAGAGACAAAAAAGATAGAGTGATGGTGTTTTACACCGTGTCAGCAGCGAAGGGTATATCACGGCGATACAGAAGGATACAGCACGGAGGCAGACAAAAAAAAAGGACAGACAAAAAAGATAGACCGAACGACAAACATGCAGGCAAAGACGTACGGACGTACGGACAGACGGACAGAACTTTATAGCTACTCTATCCAATTTTAAACAAAAAAACTTACAATCCATCAGTGCAACTGAAACACTCGTCAAGCATAATCGTAAAGCATGGATTTTTTTTTTACAAATTTATTTTCATTTGCCCTTGATTTTCCTTCTTTATTTATATTCTTGCCGTTCGCTATCGAAACACAGAGACCAAATGATGATAATAATACGCAGTACAAAATTTCTCTTCGTTAAATAACAGACAGCTCTATGCAATGTACAAACTAAATACATTACACAATAACAAAATACAAAAACCAAACGATGCAACATTTCAACAAAACCCGAAAAGGTTAAGCGATTCAGACAACATAAATTTTGTGACCTTATCGCTTTCCAAAGAATTTCAGCGATGAAACTTCCCGATGGAAGCTTGTATTTTATGTTAACCGCATTATAAGATCTTTGTTTTATTCAAGAATATTTTTTTATATTTGAAATTAAAGATAGACTGCTTTCTGACCTTGGATTTTTAATGCTGCTGTACAACAATACTCCGTACAACAATGCAGACTTTAAAAACACAACTTAAGCAGCCGAAGTTTAAATGTGAAGTCAGAATGTATTGTCGACCACTGTTTCCGTCTGAACATATCCCGCTGTTCATAAATCTCAGTTCTTTGCGCTGCTTTTCTGTATGCCAGCACAAAGAGTTCATCAACACGCTTGCAAACTATGACACCATTACCAACAATTATGCAGATTTGATTGAACACATTACCTGAACAAGTGTATCCCAGTTTTAGATCCCAGAAACAACAGTGGTCTTAAATCTAAGTAACTTAACTTCCTTCAGTCGTACAGTATTATTTACAGAGTCGTGAATATGCGTTATTTCCAGACGAAAACCGCACATATAAACACCCCCCCTCTCTCTCTCTTTCTCCCCACTCTCACTCTCTCCCGCTCGTACGCGCGCACACAAACTCACATGCGCTAACACAGGAATGCAGCATGCGCACACTGCGATTAACATGCCTTAGAAATACACAGGAAACATCGGATTCAATAATCAAAGAGATACCACGCAATATTAATACTAAACAAAATGAGGATAACAGTAAGTACTAAGAATAGCTGCGTGTATTCACAGCGATTTAGCAGTGGTGGCAACGTGCATGTTTATGATACCATAACGCTTTGACAAAATCGATCTTTCTTTCTCTGATAGACGCACACAGGATCACGCTTGCTTAGGGCATGTTGGTCAGAGTGCAGGCCCACATGTACAGAAAGCACAAAATACTGGCTCAGTTTTTGAAACTTGTCTGTTACTGAAAATCTGAGTAATGGCGACAACAATGTGGAACAGTGTGGCCTTTAAAAAAGAAAGAAACAAAGAAAAAAAAAGTAATGAAAGATGGAAGAAAACAAAAAAAAATATGGGGGTGGATGGGGATATGAAAAAAAAGCATGGCAGCGACAGATAAGGATAAGGACGACGATATCCGAGATGGAAAAAAAAGGAAGTGTGATTTAAGAGGTAGTGGGAATGAGGGCGAGGAAAACAGCTGTAGTTTGCATTGTGTGCCATCATCTACATGAAAGGGACTGTAGGATGGTGACGAGCAGCAGTGCTATCCGTCATTATCGACAGGACGAAATACCACAATTAGCTATAGAACAGCGCTGACTAGAAAAATAAGATTTACATTCAAATAGGTGCAGTGACATCCTTCCGTCGCCTAGCAGATAGCGTACCTACGCAAAGAATTGCAGATCGTCTGGTCATAACAGCATCATCTTCATCAGCAATGACAAAACAAAAGAAAACACATCTACTCCACATCTACATGCAATGACAAATGAAACGTGCACAATGTTTCGTGTTATCCACTTACTGTCTTCAAATACGAAATTTCAACTGAAGACAAACTGCTGCATAAATACATCACCGACAATTTATATTAAAAGCTAACTGCATTTAACAACAAGAGCAAATGTTCTAGTGTTATCGAAATTCGTCAAAAAAGGTGGTGGGTAAGCATATAAATTTAGAAATATTTTCGTAAGTAATCGATCTTTTGATATCCGAGGAAAGCTGACTAAGCGCAAAGGAAGACACGTTATTTTTGCTTATTACGGAATAATACTGAATAATACTGGCAGAACATGTCGTCTGCACGCCATTCAGTCGTCTATCGAACTGGACATCGGAGCTGAGTGGAAGGAGAAAAACAACTTGTTTACGCAGGAACTTTGTTACGTGGCTGATTGGGTGACATGTACCCGGTGTGTATACTCCAACCCCAGTCGACCGCCTCGGTGGTCTAATGGTTAAGGCGTCCGCTTCCGAGGCGGAAGGTCTGTGATTCGCATCCCGGCCAAGTCATACCTAAGACTTAAAAATTGGCAATCTGCTAGCCGCCCTGCCAGTCGCCTGGAACTACAGGGAACAGTACTAGGACAGGTTGGCCCGATGTCAGTATAATGTGACTGGGTGGGATGAGGCCCGTGTTGCGCCAGCAGTCCCACGTAAACTTTGTCTAAGCAACACCGTCCTGATATGCCCATAGTTTGCGGTTTGACGTTAAGCAACAAATACTCCCACCCCACCCCCACTCCTCCAACCGCAGTCGTTCTGCCCCAACCAGACGTGGCACACAGTGAATGGTCATGGTTTGCAACAAACATCTTGTAAAGTATCAGTGTGTGTGTGTGTGTGTGTGCGTTGTGCTCTTGCTGGCAAAGCCAGCTGACCTTCAATCCTGCTCGATCATTTGGAGGAGGCAAGGGAGAAAGGTGCAAAACGACTGGGGCTCAAATAAAACACGCTCCTCATTCGCTAGGCCACGTAACAAAATTCCGCCATCATAAACAAGTGGCTCTAACCCTCGACTTAGTTCAGATCTGCTTTCACAGGTTCTGGTTCCATCCATGACTGCATTCTTACCAGTAGCAGCGTTGGCGCCAGTCTTATCCCGAGGAAAAAGCTCAGTGCAAAATGTTTAGTTTATGGCGTGCGCGGGAAAATAAATCTTGTACGGACTGAACTTCAACGACTTTTTGTTGGGATATATTTTCATGTGCAAGCGAATTGTCTTCCTGCGTCTGAATTTTCACGAATGGCAGGCATATAGAAGACGATCCCCAAAAATTTAATCCCCAAACTCCCACGCATTAATTTCTTTGACATTATTGTTCTAACTTTAGACAGTGATTCCTTGGGAGGAAGACGTTCGTCTCTAAAACACTAATAACCTGCAGACACATTTATGGCACTCAGCACATGAGCTTAATTACCTTTAGTGAACAGAAGACGGGGAAATAAAGGGACAAAAACAAATGTATTAAAGGAAAGAAGTTAAAAGGAATAACAAGATTGGGTGAGTAGATGACGAAGGAATGAAGAATAACATTGACTACACAACGTTGTGCGCTTTAGGAATCTAAACAAAAGGCCCTACAAATAGGGATCGATAAGGCTGAGAAGGGAACAGAGAGAGAGATGACACGCACATTAGTAATTCTTGTTGACATAACAGAAAAACTGCAGCCACCCCTACCATGTCTAGACGACATTATTACAAAAATAGAATGTACACGTTTCTAATGTCAAACCCGTATAACTACTCATAAGAAAACTTAACAATTGTGTAAGCCACCGCAAAAAAAAAATCGGTCGGCAAAACTTTGACTAAGATTAATTTAATACACGTTTTAAGTACGTTGTAGATAACCAGGAGACATGCGCATTGCAATCTGGGGTGCTATCCCCATCAAGCACTACTGGCACAGACGTGCTTTAATTAAATGGATTTATGCAATCACACGATGCCTCGAAATAAATAAGAAATTATCAGGCATGTTTAAAGTCTTTTACAGAAGCTTTCAAACAAAGTTTGCCTTTGTATGTATGTATATATTTTTTTAAAGTGCAGAAGCACCAACGTGTGTCTCTGCTGCTTGCACGCATGGGAGACAGTCCAGGTCTTCGGGTGAACAAAGATCCAAGCTGGCGGCGTGCAACAACAACAACAACAACAATACGATGAAGAAAATGCTCACGTAATAAAAACTCTCAACGATTTGCTCACAAATGGTGGCGACTGTTTTGTGCTTGTTCGAGTTGAACGAAACTGAAAACTTAGCACAGCGAACAGCAGAAACGAGCAACAGCAGACCCGCCATTGAGAATGAAATGCACACTTGAGCAAAACAAGAGAAAACAATTCGCAAAGTAGATCAGAATATATACAACGTGGTGCACGGCCGAGCCGTCGGAATACTGGGAAATTTGACAAAATAAATCCAGACTTAGAGTTTGGATTTTTGTGATCTGCTGGCAATGTCAGTAAAATTAACGCTGCGTAACTTAAAAAAGTGTCCATGCTTGAAAAGGAGGAGCAATCTATTCACATGCACTTCTAAACAAACATGCGTAGAGGTGTTGCTTTGTTTACAGAACTGGTGATCATCAGGTATTTGGCGTTGATGCAGTCAGCCATCAGATATCATGCAAGCGGCAAATCATGCTTAATTGAAAGAAAGGATTTCAAATAAAAGGTTACAATTAATGAAAGTAAACAATACGGTGTTTATTATTGACTGTGCTTGTCGTCTGACCGAGAGATTTTTTTTTTCACTGTTGACGAGCATTTCTGCAGTCAAGGTAGATGTTCGATTTTCATTACAGACAAATTTGTAAATCTTGTTTCGGAGATCTGCCTTGAAATGATATAAATCATGGTGTTGTTTCTCCAATGTTTTTTTCGTGAAAGCTACGTGTCCCAGTGTAACAAGAAGGAAAGATCTGCGTTGCAGCCCAGACAATCCGCATACTAGGTGCTTTCATTCCATTCCAAGTATGCTGTTTTTGTTTTAAAAAATTTAGCGCCACCGTACATCCGCTGTAAGCGTGACATCAGAGTGAAATACCTCCTGCAAATCCACTTCCTGTCGAGTTTTCACTTCGTAACTGTCAAAGACCGAACCACTTCTTCGAGCATGGCACTAAATAGATTACAAGTGTCTTTTAGGAGCCATTTTTCAGTGTCAGAACGTGCCGAAGTCTCGTCGAATCATCACGTGATTGGGAGGTCAGAAAGAACCTTACATAATTTTTTTTCTTCGCTAAAAGACAAGTATATATGAACCCATAGATCATTTCAAGAGTACGAACTGCTTTTGGCGCAGAGATTAACACTTGTTTTTCTTTTACAAATATCTGCAATATTTTAGTATGGACGAGTATATTTTTGATCCACGAAACAAAGAACACATTTCAGATCTTCCATCCAATCATAATATTCTTGAGATTTGAAGTTTCTCTCTTTTTTCCCCCCTGGTGCTCTAGGGGCGCGCAGCTGTTCCAGACTCGGCCGGAATGTGTGTTCTTGATCAAGATCCGGAACTCTTGCCCTTTTCGTGTTGAAGTGTGTTATTTCCCCTACTGCGTTCCCAGAGAAACTGGACTCTGACATGACCTTGCCCCTTGTCAATGTTCGTGACTTTCAGCCGAGCACTTCCTGTTTGCACGTCTCTTGGCACTTCCTCGCCGCTGTTTTCATGGCGCGGACGGTTCCCAAAAATAGTTCGGCAGCGCTTGTAGATAGCCCAGCAAGACCTCCCAGTATTCCGGGGCGACTTGTCATCCATAGCCGCATTTCTGACACACCAAGAACACGCCCAGCGTGCGACAGTTGCAGTACTTCTGGAACAGTTTCCGCTTGTAGCGGCAGAACTTGCGCAGCACACGATCTACGGAAGAGAAAGCGTCTATCGACGTGATGGAGTTTCGCAGCTCACCTGAGGTCTGGCACCCGTGGCCGTTGTTGTGGCAGAATCGCGCCTGCGACTTGGCGAACGACGTCTTGATCAACTTCCGCTTCGGTACGCTGGCCCTGCAGGTGAACCGGAACCTCTGTTCAAAGTAACCACCTGTGGTGCGATTGGTTTGTATCCACTCTGTCCACGGCGAGATTCTGCTGACTTCTATAAAAACAGAAGGTGGGCAAGCATTTATTGGTACATGGCGGAGGCTCGGAAATTCAAGGGTTTTTTTTTAAAAAAGAACGTTTTATTGCTTTGTGTGTTGTTGTATTCAGTCAAACCCTCCTGGACGTTCAAAAATTCAAGGTCCCTGGCGTTCTTCATTTAACGTAACGCTGATATGTGCACGCGCTCACTCATGTACGCAAGCAAGCATACAGGGCACGCACTGCCACATGCAACGGAATAAAGTGGACTGACACAAACACTAGGTGGAGGACATGACAAGCTTATGTGTGTGCATTCATCCATGCTTGAGGACACTTGCTCACACATTGGCCACTCATCCCTCAATCGCACGTCCTTTTATTTCAAATGAAACTTGCTAAGCGAACAGCACTAACGAGTACAGTGATACACGAATAATAAATTTATTCTCAGAATAAATTATTCTCATGGAAAGTGGACAAGTAGAACGGAAGACAGTGATTATGCCAAACCTCCAGTGTGATAACAGTAACAATATGTACAACACGTCACATTTTTCTTACACCGTACAGCAAATAAAAGAAGTTACCGTTCTCCAGATTTAATGCAGAAATACGATATAAAAATGATTGTTCATTGTTTAAAAAAATTAAGAAAAATTATTTTGTGAAGCAATACTTTATGACCTGTACAACTGTATCATGCAAGCGACGGGTTTAACATAATATCTTGCACGTCAGTGTTCGAAATTTCTAAATATAAAAGTGAAAGAGATACTTTCTGTGTGTGGAAATAATGAAGAGCGAAGAAGCTAGAATATCATTTTTATGAACAGATTTTACACACCCATTTGTCTAATACAAAAGTGCAATACGCTCTACAACTTTGTTTTCAGTCACGTTATGGTCTCTGGTCAAATCTGGTTTACACGCGTTTATATCCGAAAGCCTAAAATTTCGTCAGGTTACCGGCTGAGCAGACGTCAGGATCTACATGGACAGAAACAGTTAGCTCGCGTAACACAAGTTCGAATCCAGCAAAAGCCAGACGGCCCTGCCTAAGGCTAACCACACCACAGCGGGCCAGGCCAGACTGGGGCTGGAACCGGAAGCCTCACACATACCCTCGCAATCCTGCGTGTTGCACATGCGCCACTCTTGCTTGTTGCCCTCGCAAGGCACCCCGGAGCGGTTGGGTTCCGGCTGGTTGCAGGCGCGCCGCCTGGTCTGAATGCCGCCATTGCACTCCTTGGTGCACGCGCTCCACCCGGACCATAGAGACCACTTGCCGTCGACAGGAGGCACTGTCAGGGTTGAACAATGATGACATTCATAGAAACGTGCGGGACCTTGCGCTGGATTTTTATAATGCTGTCGATAGTTACTTTTCAGACGTTGCATGCACGCAGACTCGTGTTCGTTATGCGTACGTATATAGGTATGTATGTCCTGTGTTGTATGCATCGCTCTACTTTGTAAAATGTCATCCAGTCATCACGTTTCTCTTTATTTCTTTGGCATTGATGGATGGATGGATGGATGGATGGATGGATGGATGGATTGACTGGCTGATTGATTGATGGACGGATGGATTGATTGACTGACTGGTTGATTGATTGATTGCGCGAATGTAGGGGGTCGGGTTGGGTGGGTCAGTCAAAGAGGGGGGTAAATTTTAAGTTCTGGAAAGATGGATGGGTAGATAGGTCTGAGTGTGGATTAGCAACTTGCAAAGTAAACAGTACATTTGCAAAACAACAAGAAACACTTACAGGCGCATTCCGGACTGCCGTTGCAATACTGTTTGTCTGTGTCTGGTCCCGCACACACCCGGCCCCCAAACTTGGGAGGCGGGTTCCCACACTGTCGCTTTCTGACGCGCATCGCAAAGCCGCACGTCTGCGAACAAGCGGACCACTCTGACCAGTCGGTCCACTGACCATGGACTGCAGAAAACACGACAGAAATGTAGCACGACTATATCGGTAGGAGCTTGTAAAATACTACGACAACCTTCCAACCGCTTCCACCAGCGTCTCTTTTCCACAGCAAAAACAATAGGAGTGTGTGTGGGGGGGGGGGGACGGGAGATGTCGTGACTGTACACACCTGTGCAGTTGGCCACCTCCATGGTGGCCCCAAAGCAAGGGCTTCCGCCATTGATTGGCTGCGGGTTGTCACATGATCGGGATCGACACAGACATTGGTCCATCATGGAATCGCCCCCCACGTTCTGGCACTTGCTCCAAGGAGTCCAGCGGGACCACCCGCCATCTTCTGCAAACAGAGACACGCGGTCATCACCGATATTCCGCTCGTGGTTACTGCACATGAGGACCAGATGTTATCATCAGATGACCCTTGCCTGAGGTACCCATTCACAGCTGGGTGAACTGTGCGCTGCCGTACACGGGTACCGAAACAGCACCTTCGGGTTTGGAGGCCAGCCCTTTACCCACGCTTGCCCATGTTATAAAGCAATCATTATATATTTAAACTACCTGTCAGTGCATAGTTTAGTAACAGGACCCGAAAGTTCGAAATCACCGCCTTGTATGCGTGTATCCGGTGTCCTCTCCTCACTCTCTCCTTTCATCCTTCCCTCCTTTTTCTTCCGTTTCTTCTTTCAGTCTGCTGCCTTGTATTTTCTTTATGTCAGTCTGAGTCTCGGTGAGATTTACACGAACGTTTAGGGGGGCACGCACGCGCTCGAGCATGCTTTCCCGCAATCATACAAATTCAAACAGCGACAGGGTTCGCGCGTACGTTGGTATTCTGTGTTGGGGCAGTCAGTGATTTCTTGTCTCCAGTACTCAGCACGTGGATTTCCGTCCGGGGGTGGCGTGCACTTTTCTGTCAGGGTGTTCCACCCGCAGTAGGGGTCTCTAGCTGCCAGGCATTTCCTGATGCACAGAAAACGAAAAATCTTTGTAACAATAGGACCAGGACCAGGCAACAGGCAAATTTTATAAGATTTGAAAAGGCGCGTTTTGGAGCAGTCTTTACACCTAACGATACGTACCTGCTGTCATTAAAATTGCTGCATCGTTGTACAGGTACTTTCAGAACATTTCCGTCTGTAGAAAGGTAGATAGCACCCTGGAAATAATACATATGCCAAACATGTTACAAATTGTTTCTTCTCACTATTCATTCCTCCTCGTCACACAGTCTAGACCAAGATAATAAAGGGAACACGCTATCATTATTCTGTTCGATAGCCACATATTTTCTGTTGTTGTTTTTTTTTTATTTCCTGCATTTGTGTTAGTAGCCAATGTATTTAAAGGAATAAATAGCCACGTGACAGAAAAAAACCATGGCTCAAACTGAAATGGTGTTGGCATCTCTCGCTATTTTCATAAATTCCAGAAAACAAAACTAGTTCCGGGTTTTAACAAGCTTGGTGTACAGTATTCAGAAATCCCTAACACGAGATCCATTCAAGCGCGCATGTTGCAGTGCGATGGAAAGCTACGAACAGTTCGCGAAATGCATTCCACCATTATCATTCATTGTAGCAGTGTAGCAGACAGCTGTACTCACACGCTGACTGTAGCCAACATCCTTACCTTCAACGACGACAGTTTCATTGCCTTGACCGGCCGCGGTCGACCGTTGGGGACAATTTTGATCTCCTCCAGCAGACATGTGACTGACTTGTCTGGCAGCTTCACCATCTTCTGAATTTTGCCGTCCTCTGTAGCCAGGAAGAACACATCCAGCACGTGTTCCTTGCTGGTCACGTGATCCACCACGATGTGTGTCCACCTGTCACAAGCCAAAACTCATCCATAACCCGATTTCCCGTTTTGTCATGGTGACAAGCCACTTGTTTTCTTGTTTAACAAAGTGAAAATGACACCGCATGGACCGTCACGAAGTGCAGAGTTGTAAAAGTTTTACTGGGGACCTAGAAGATCATGTGACTGACGTCACGAATTTTGTGGCCCTGTCTCGTTTCCCCTCTCTTTGCTTCTCCTTCCCCTTCCCCTTCAAAGTTTAAATTTCTTTCTCCGCGTTATTTTTTTCTTGTTGTTGTTGTTTGCTTAGCTGACACACGGGCACACATAACACGCATTCACCATGAGACTGAGAAAAGAGTTGAAAGAGAGAGAGAGAGTTTTAAAGAAGGAAGGAATGCAGATAAAGATCAAGGTTAAGGAGATCTGGGTGAAGTCACCTGACTGACCTTTCCTGTTCGCGCATGACCAGAGGGGCCCGAGTGGTTGGCTGCACTGCCTGGTCCATTAGCTGATACTTCATGCCCATCACTAGGTGGTTGGTCGACTTTTCCGAAGACCGTTTCATTCCGCCTGTGTCCGAGTTGCACTTCTGTAGCGCCACGGATATCCAAATTATGTGAATATTTACAAGGCTGCATCTCATTTCGTTTTACGAACATCACGGTTCCATTATCACAAACATGAATTCCCTTCGCTTTCGCCCCGCTCAAAATTCACACGCACGACAAAACTGCGGTCAATCATTCTCAGGTGACAACACACTACCACTTCCGCGCGCCACTGTTTGTGAGTGCAGGTGCCGTGTCGTGTTCGTGCAACGCGTGAAAGTCAACTGACCCTTGTTTCCGACAGATCGTTGTCGTGCCTCATCCAAGCTGACATGGCGGACTCCTGATGCTTGAAAGGGCCATTGAAAGCGTCTTCAAACGAAGTCATGTTGTAGGCACACACTGCCGAGCCAGCTATGCTGTTTCTGTCGCCACACGAGGAAGAGTTCATAAGTCCAAGACAAAGCTCGACAGAGTTCGTAGGTCAGTTTAGATGGAACTGCGGTTTGTGTTTTTGTTTGTTTGTTTCACATCCTTGTGTCTAAGTCAGTTGGTGTCTGTTGTCTGAACGAAGCCGAATAACTAGTAATTTTACGGGTAGTGCTGATAAATGCCTTAATCTCTTTCTGCCTCTCGTCCTTTCGTTCGTGAACCATATTATCTTCCTTTTTTTTCTTCTGTCCGACAGCTAGTACACCCATACACCCATCCGTGCGTCCGTCGTCATATCAGCCCATCCATTCATCCATCCATCCATCCATCCATCCACCAAACTATCCTACCAAACAACCTTCAAAAACAAAAAGAACTTACGGCGGTGTGGTGAATATAGCGTAGACTAACTTTTCGTCCTCCGAGTAGAATGTACTCTGCAGCTCGTCAAAGTAAAAGGGGAAATCCCCTGGAAGAGAACAGTTCAGACGAGCTTTGTGGAACGATGTCCACTTCCCCTCCAGAAAAATGGTGCCTCCTCTGTCCGTCTGAAACCCAAACATCCGCTATTGTTTACATGCACTCTTATTGCTTATAAAACACTAAATATTATCATCTTCTACACACGATTAGGTTGATTGTATACTATAGCAGAACTTCGCAGCAGCCTTGTCAATAAATGGTTGTTAAATAGGAGTATTGTTTCAGAAAACCAGAATCCTTTGTTACGCCGCCACCTTCAGAATCAGTAACTGCTGTGTAGGAGGTAGCTTGTAGGGAACACAGTGTTTACCCCATAATTTCTGTTCTTTCTTTCACATGCTTTTTAACGAATGGTAGATGATGTATACCAAGAATTGAAAAATACAAAAATTCTTACCTTACAAACACGGGCTGCTCTTGAATAAACTTTCTGCAATACAGTTCAACAAGTTTTAATATTTGGTAATTTAAAAGAAACCTTAATACTCAGTGAAAATAGCCTAGGGCTAGTTCAGATATGAAACAAACTTGGTTGGAATGGAATGGGTTGCAAAAAGAGAGATAACACAGTTTACTGTCGATCTTACTCTTCGCGGAGGGAACTGTGTTCTGTTACATAATTGCATAAATGTCAATATCCATTTAAAAATAACAAAAAATAACATAATAACAGTGCGAATGTCTTTGTGTATATATATATATCTTTCAAGTATCATCAGAGATATGAAAACATAAAGATGCTCACAATGACAGAATTGTTAGAACCACAAGCAATGATAGCAATCTTGTCATTTCAGTTACAAGGTCTCACCTTTCCGCAGTTGATGTATTCGACCGCAGTTTCCCGGAAAAAGAAATACACGAAGTTCCCGAATTCATATGTGGAGACAAAGTTTGGTTCTGAAGAAAGGGAAACAGACCAGAAGAATTAGGGATCTGTTATATGCACTCAGTTGCTAAACAGTCTGCCCGTTTAACACAGAACCGAAATTTGCGCATCTTATTCATAGAAAAGCCATAGACAGAAGGTTGTTAGTATTTAAATATTAAATCTCAGTTAAGGAATGATAATCTGCGGACATAAGTGACCCAATGCATTTGGTTGACGATGTCATTCAAGAGAGTCAAATATCTTTCTGCCTACGAGATTGACAAATGAACTATCTTAGTGACATGCTAGCTCGGGAACTATATTGCGACAGACAGTTTTGTCACCAGCTCATACTGATCTCTTGGCATATGCGAACTACAGACTTACGGACAGACTGACACGCCATAACTAGTGGACTGTCACAGCAAGCCACAAACTCTGACACGCTAATACATGAATCATAAAGGACTGACACGCCAACACATGAACGAGGACCGACTGACACGCCAATGCATGACTTGTTTCAGACTGGAATTCCAATACAAGGACTGTTACAAACACGCACTTACACGAACTGTTACAAACACACCAATACATGAACTGTTACAAACACGCAATTTCTCGAACCCTTACAAACACACCAACAGATGAAATGTGACAGTTACATGAACTTTTACAAACGGACACGTCAATAGATAGTGCATGAATAGTTACACGATGACAGGACAAAAACTGCTACAAACATACTAACAAGACACAAACTGTTACGACCACAGTGACGTGACAAAAACAGTTACTGCCATACTCACAAGACACAAACGGTTACAACCATACTCACAAGACACAAACTGTTTCAACTTGACACGCACGAAATCTGACAGACTGGCACAAAGAAGGTGATAAGGTGTGCGACACTGACCATTCAGCCATTTGGAATTATGCTGCTCCGTGCGGAGAATGGGCGACCGGCCGCCCTTGCGGTTAATGGCGGGATCTCTGGCCAGGACGTCAATGACAGTTGCGGCGTAGATGTCGCCGTTGTCGGTCATCAGGGCCGTGGTGTTGTGGCTAGGGTCGAAGGGGCAGATCGCGCGTCCAGAGAATTCCTCTCTGACGACACTGAGATTCTCGGCCTTAAGGACAGGATTCAAAGAAGAACAAAAATAACCAAGCAACCAACGAATGCCCGCCAACCAGCCAATCAAATTTAGAACTTGAAAAGTCTTACTAACAAGCAAGCAGTCAAAATAAACAAGCCAAATATCTAAAAACCGAAAATATGACTAAAAGAAGGAATCAGTAAACTAAAGTAACAAATAAAGATACAGAAAAAATGTCAGAAAAAGTCACATATCCTACCGATCTCCAGGTACAAAGAGGATCAAAGGAGTTCGTGCCGCACGCAAGCACGCGGTCTCCTTGCAGCAGCAAGACGCGCAGGAAATTGTGGCAGTTCTCCTGAAAGTAAGACACAAGACAAAAGTTCTCCGATCAGTCCACGCCAGGCATTCTGTCAAGAATATGACCAGACCCATTCACACGGCAAGCGCTCGTGTCGTGTTTGTAGCAGAGGTTTGTTCGATTCGCAGAACAGAAACGTTATGAAGGCAACTTGCAGTTGTTTGGGAGGTAAAATGGTTTCACCTTTCGGTAACTGCACCCTGAAGGGGGGAGGGGGTTGGTGGAGGAAAGGAAAGGATGTGGGAGAGAAGGGTCAGATGAGTAAGATGCTAAACCTATAAACTAAATATCTTTCTTTCCCTCTCTCTCTCTCTCTCTCTCGTTCGCTAGTTCAATCGTTCGATCACCTCGATCCCCCACCCTCCTCGCCAATCTGATCTCTCCACAATCTGTAAATAACCTCCAAAATGAGCGTTTCTGTTTTCTGCTTTGATTTAACCCCAAAGTCAGCAACTGGTTCTGTGCTGAATATTTTTTTACACTCGTTTCGAAAGATACTGCCTCGACGTTTACTGACTAGGCACGCACCTCTGTCTGGCCGGTTAATGAACATTTGGCGGCGACAGTGTCAGTCGAATTCCAGGTGGCGTTCTCTATTCCCGACAGGTCGTCGAGCGACAGTCGGAAGAGTACGTCCTTCCCGCCCACAAGAATCTGGTTCCTCACCTCGTCCAGCACGAGCTGTGTGTAGCCCACGAGCCCTGGGTGCTGGAAATTCGACGTTTGACTCCGCAGTTCTGGACAGAAAAGCAATGGCAGACTGCAGTTGGCCGACTGTTCTCGGATCACGACCATTCATGGTCACAAAGCTGCGATTTGACAAGAGCTATGGGCAATCCGTTCAACTTCGGTTAGGAGGCACTTCGAGGGATGCCACAAGGCTGCATAGCAATCGCGAGCACAGCAAAACTTTCGTGCTTCTCTTACCGTCCCTAGCAGCGCCTCCCAAGCCCACCTGAACAGACTGGCCGCAGCTCACGTGAAACCGGAGCCAAGTAGCAAAAGCGCAAAGGACGTTCCAGTCCACTGACTGTGGTTGATGCCTCGAACAGGGTGTCGCCGTGCAGCAGAACAAAACAAATCTCTTGCTGCAACGTGACATTCTTCGTACGACCTTCAGCCACAGTCGGTTGAACTGCTTGCAGTGCTCATGAACCATGGCCTGAAAGATTCAGCGAAAGATATTTCCAAGGGTAACATTTTCACACACCTGGGGTCTTTTACTGAGCCTGAGCTAACAAAAGAAGTAAAATAAACAGTCCTTCTCCACCTCACTCAAAACGTAACACCTGGAAGTAAGGAGAGAAAGATGAAGTTATTTTGTGAAATAATTCTGCAAATAAAGATAACCTGTTCAAGAATTCTGCAAGTTCTAAAGTATAACCCTCAATGAGAGTGTTAATATGATTTTAAAGTAGGTATGTGTGAGTATGCATGTGTGTGCGTTGTGTCATGTGGTGCGGTTTGGTAGTGAAGGCTGTGGTATATGTATGTACACGTGTTTTAAACTGATTTCTCGGACTGCCTATGCTGGCATGCACGTGCAGCGTGCTTACCTGAGAAAGCACAGTTATTCCACAACGCTTGAATAATCACAACCCACAGGAACGGCATAGTAGAACACATGCGAGCATGAATCATTTTCACAACACGGAACGGTGACATCTTCACAAAGTGGAGCCCTTTGAACCACCTAACAACCTCTTGAAGATACTGTAAGCTCGGCAATCGCTACGAATTTGACTACTTTAGTTATATTACTCTTGATTTATTATAACAGACTGTTCTTTGTCAATGCGTCTGAACCGATAAACACACTTTGATTTCAGGAGGTCAGTCTCTCTTCCCAACGTGACGTGGTAAGCCACATTGTATACATATTTCAAACACCTGCAGGCATCACAGCTGTGCGAGGACATATCCAGCACACACAAAACAAGCTTGGTAGCAGCTCAAAACAAAAAATACAACCACGCGAATCTCTTTCTCGTCCTTACATCGCTACCCGGAAGTTCACAAGCACGCATCAATCTCAGTTCTGTCGCAGCAGATTCCAGAGTGGTCACAGATATACAGGAGCGCTACAGGATTGGTCATCTTTCTCACGACACGCGGGCACGACAAACGGCCCGCACGCTAGGGCAACAGGCTGTGACCTACAGTACGACCATGTCACGGCTCTTAGGGACGCGCGCAAAAGTTTGGACGTGGGGGTGCCACAACGCACTCAACCACGTCATCAAGGACCTCTAAGTGCTTGAACGAGGCATGCCTGGCAGAGAACGCCGGAAGCTGTAATATTCTGAAGATCAGCGCTTGGCAACACTCTGGGCCAATTCTAGCGCCATTCACGTAGATGAGGGGGACAGGGCAAGATATGAATGAACCACGCAGTGACGTCGACTGATCGATCACGTGACATTACGGCAGCGTTTTCCTGCGGCGACAAACTCTGTGACAGAAGGTACGGGGAGGTCCGGAAGAGACCAATCAAAGGGCTTCCTGTGAGTGTCAGGTGACAGGAAGTGGTCGAATTCCGCCGGTTTCTTTTTTCACAGACGTAAAGGTGTGAAGTGCGCGAGGGAGAACTAATATACTTTTAACTGATCCCCTCCGTGGTGCAGGGGTGGTGGGGGTGGGGGCAAAATGCTTCGTTGTAGTGTAACGTAGAGCACGCGCTGTATGTACACGCGTAGGCGCGTGCGTGCAGACAACAGAGTGTGTGTGTGTGTGGGGGGGTGCATTTGCATGCGTGCGTACGACAGCCTAAGCTAGAGTACATTATAATGTGCTTGCCTGAGTGAGTGTAGAGCATGGTACTGTATGTGCGTGCGTCCGTGCGTGCGTGGGTGCGTGCGTGCGTGCGTGCGTGCTAAGGTGGGTTGGTGAATCAGTGACACAAAAACATATTCGTGTGTTCGCATCCGTGTTTATCTAATAAGCAAATAAATTAATAAATTCGCTAATATCGATTTAGAAAGAAAGTTGTTAAAGTTTGAGCCAGCAAATAAGTTAACAAACATGATAGGAAGTCTGGGTTAGCAAAAATAAACAATCTTTTCTGTAAATGTTTGGGTCGGTCTTACTCTAGCTTTGCTCCTTGCTAGTTTGCAAAGCAGTTGTAGGTAGCAGACGTGGCCACACTATTTTAATATCGTTGGATCAAAAAGATTAATCACGTATGATCACAAAAACGGAGCTCGTGTCTGCAAGTGAGTGAGTGAGTGACAAAGCAAAATGCAGAAGGCGCAGGCAACGAAAGGAGAACGTGCAAAAGCGAACGCACGCGTGAGAAACCGCGAGAAGTTGTTGGCATCACATTCGCTAAAGTGTCCCCCCCCCCCCACACACACACTCCCCAGCCCAATGACTAGATTCGATCTCTTGTTCGACCGATTGCAGCAGTTTTCCTCAGGCCTTTCTCAGCCACGTGGAGTGTTTACTCCCGTTTGCGTCTGCGATGACGAGAATGATGCTACGGCGTGGGAAAAGTGGCCCACGTCGCGGGTGCTGACCGCGCATGCGCCTCACTGGGCCTCTGAGTTGTTCCTAGAATAGGTTTACTTTCTGGACCTTGCTGCTTCATTTTGTGAGTAGGCAGGCAATTTATGAGGGACAGCGCTTCCCACCTTGTAGTTATTTCGCATTATGGGGGATGGGATTCTGTTTCTAAACTATGCACAGACAGCATCGCCAAACTGATAGCTGCAGTATGATGGCCAGTGGGTAGAGGCAGTTAAATCTTCAGGGGGATGGTCGAATGAAGTCTGTACAACGTTAAACTACAGGAAATAAGTCTTAGTCATTTCTGGATTCGAACAGCAACCGTCCACACGGCAGCCCACAGCTCTATCCGCACAGCTATCAATACACGCTCTTCTTTTTTTCATATTGCTCAGGTACAGTCCTTCTCTGGCACGCCAGCTGTGATTGGCTGGTTGTTGCTTAACGTCCCCGCACGCCAGCTGTGATTGGCTGGTTGTTGCTTAACGTCCCGCCGCAACTGGGTGCATATCAGGACGGTGGACTATAGGGCGGATGGGGTCCTATTTCTAAGCTATGCACTGAAACAACAACCAGACTGCAAGCTGGCCAGTGCGAACAGCCAGTTTATTGTGCGGGGAGGTAGCCGACTGCAGTTTGCACAATGTATAAGTCCAGGAAATAATCATTGGCCACAACAGGATTCGAACCAGCAACCTTCCACCTGCTAGTACGCAGCTCTACCAAATGAGCTATCCACGCCCCCTCCCCAGCTGCGAAACAGAACTTTCAGTTCGTGTGTGAAAGCTTAGCTGTGAAAACCTCAATATTGTCAGCGTTTACCTGCTCTCTGTCACACCTGCTTTTCCCACACGAGAAAGCTTGGCGTTCCTATCCCAGCAGACGTCAGTAGCGAGTACCGCAAACCAAGCTGTTGGCAGAGGCTTACTGGAAGCTTAGGCGCTACAAGGGATGCATAACGCCGGCAAAATAAATAAGTAAATCATGAACGCTTCGGCGCCTAACCCCATCCTGTTGATTGCGGTCCCCCTATCGGTAAGAAGATGTAAGCGGCTTGGTCTGCGGTACACAACTCTGGCCCTTCTCTATGCACATCGTCAAGAAGAGTTATGGTTCCTTTTCATGACCGACTTTATATCCACTGGGTAACTGCCCATCGTAGGGGGAACTCGCTGCCTGCTGGGCATCGTCGGAAGGTTGCAATTTCATCCTTTATCTCACTTTATCTCACTTTTGCCCGGAAGCTGAAGCAGAAACGCTTACAAGGTTATATGTTTTTAACCCCTCGATTTACCTGCTGTTATAAAAACGTGGAAGCTACTATAGAAACTGTATTTATGACTGTCTTTGCGTTCCATACCGAGGGCAGAAGAATGAGGCTCAAGAGATTCGCGGTGATGTGATCAAGCATTGAGAAGTGAACCCTCGGTGGCCACTCTCGAGGCGGAAGTTATGGCATGCTTTGCACGTAACACGTCACGCAGTAAGGACATAAAAGAGAATGACGATGACGATGATGGCGAAGGAATAGGAATGTTCCTCCCCGCCTCCCCACTCGCGAAAAGAACAAAATGAAAAAAAATGGACACCCAGCTAAACAAACAGAACAACGAAGGAAAGCTGCACTCCTTCCGGCGACTGTTCCCCCTCCCCCCAAAAAAAATCGCGACACAACTTTTTTAAAATGCACAGTTTCCCTCACATTCATGTTTGTTTATTGTTTTACCACATACACAAGTTGTCTTATTTATATCATATATGCCACCCTGTCACAACTTGGGAGATTTCTTTTGCTCTTGACGGGTCGTCTCCTATTCTCGTTCACACGACCACCGTCAAGAGTGTGACATATGCGTAGGTGGAACTATCACTGTATTACTAAAATCAATTAATATGATTTCTTACCATATGGCCGAGCCCCCACCACCTACAGTCTCCCATAAAGAATAACAAAAGACCGTAATACAGTGAACACAAAAAAGAAGAATGTATTGTTGATAGAAACAGCGAGTATTTACAATCAAGACAATATAAGCTACAACTCGTTTCAACTCTAGGGGTCCCGCAATTTCCTTCTGTTTGAGCTAGGTCTACTATAACATCTAATACCACCCTACATCACCCGCCTCGCCATTAAACACAATGACAAAACCACGTACCTTAATCCCGCCTTTGCTTACGAGAAATGAATGACCACGTGATGCACAACACTCACAGAACACAACACTCGTTCCCGAATGCTTCTTACAGTCCGCACGACAGTCTGTACGTTGGAGCGCTCCTTCCTTGGATATATTCCAGTAGATATCCTGAAGACCTCTTGAACACCTCCCCGTAACAGCAGACTTCGATGCCGACGATCACACACGCCACAGAGGATATGACGTTTTCCAAAGGCTGACACACAGCCCCTTGAGCTCCCCCCAAGAGCTCGGTTACAGGCAGCCTCCTTGTAAGGCTGGACCTTCGCCCCCTGCTTCAGACGGTTGTCTGTCCGCGGTCTTCGGTCTCCCTCCTTTACGTTCTGGAGTCCTCTCTCGTCCGGTCAGCGTCGAGGTTTTTCCCACAGCAGAGGAGCACGTGCTAGAGTCTCACCCCAGACTGGAGGTCTCACACAACCTCGCAGAGTCCCTTGCGCTATGCAACTGGTCTACTCAAGCCACATGCTGTAGTTGCTAGACTTCCACACGTCTAGCAGAACGAGACACCTCAAATTCTGCAGCTGAATCCTTCAGCCTTCAGCAGACTTGTACCACAAGACACGTACGTCTCACCACAGCAGCTCTTCTTCACAGGAGTTCAGGCTAACAATGCCCTCACTGTAGATTTCGCTGAAGATGTCCTCTCACAGGATACTTGGGTGAAAGACGTTCTCTCACAGGATATTTGAGCGTAAGACGTCCTCTCACAGGATGTTTGGGCAGAAGATAATTCGACGGTCTAAACCAGTCTTTTTATCTTCAACTTTCGTCCATAGATTCTTTCATTCACACACACGTGGTCAACAAGGCGGTTACATGTATCAACCAATCAGGCCAGAGACAGCAGAAGCCACACCCCGTGTCAACTAGTAGAACACACCCCTAAGTGGACACCTAGTGTGGACACAACTACCCCCTCCTCTTCCTGGTCGTTTACACCCATCGGCTACATCAAAGCCCTTGATGCTCGATACTACCCGTCACTGGATTCCTCCAGCTACGTAATCCTCCCCTGAACAAACTAAAGCACACCTGGTCAGGCTGACACCTGCACTAGTCGCGCTCTAGCTGTGCCCTAGGGTAAGTAACACCTTGCCCCTGGCTTCTAGGGCCAGCACCCCTGATCATAAGTGTGAACAGGGACCGAACCTGGCTGGTGATGACGTGAGCGGCTAGATGGCGGCTTGAACAAGGGGATAATAGACCTTAATTAGGGCCGGAGAGTCGAGGTAGGTAGGTATTTGGGCTTAACGCCGTGCCAGCAACTAAGGCTATATCACGGCGGGGAAGAAAAAGGAAAACCAGCGGTAAGAGAGAAAGGAGGGTAAGGGAGAGTGAACAGAGAACGGATCATTCAATAAAACCGAAAGCTTAAATGCGTGAATAAAAACCAATGGTACGTAAGAAGGCGAATATCACAGAAGAAGGAATGGATCGAAAAAGGGCAGGGAAAGAAGGGGTAGAAAAGTGACGTAGACGGACATGGCGAGAATGTACGCAGGAAAATAAAATGTGTTGGACAGTGAGGGGTGTTGCACAGTGGGTACAGGTAGGCGGAGGTTCGGAACGGAGCAGGAAGGAATGGGTGAGGTGGGTATGACCCAGACGGAGGCGCGTCAGGACAACATCATCTCGCCGTACAGGTTCTGCACAGTAAATAGAATCGGAGAGGGAAGGATGGATCACACCTGGAATCTATGGTGCAATCTCCTTGACCCACCAGACCCCAACACGTGACACCCCCCTGCAAAAATGTAGCCCCAGCTACTAAATCATGGGTCAAAGAATTCACCACAGATGAAGGGTGTGTCAAACGGGTTCAAATTTCAAACACAATTATTTAAAAAACATATCCTCAACTATTCAGGACTACTTCTTCACAGATACATCTACCACCTCCGTCCGCCCCTCTTTCTGTGAACAGCGGAAGTTCCATCATGATCTGCATTTGAAGACGGTAACTTGACATTAGCATGGGGCGAACCTAACGTATCATTACCGTGTGTCCCAGCGCCTTCATTGGACAACCAGGGCATTTTATCTACGTCCGGCCTTTTCGCCATAACGGCCGTCGCCACATTCAGACTCGCGTCTGATTGACGTGCGCGACCCTTTTCCGATCGCGTTACAGAACTAACGGTCGCCCGTTTACCGGTGCTGCGATCACTTGTCCCGTCTTCAGCGTGGTGACTAACTGCGTCCGAAAGACTAGGGGCGTGGGCTGCAACCTGAGCCTCTTGCAGTGGATGGATCTCCGTGGTGACCAAGGTTGGGTCAAAGGTAGCAGGGCGTCGCCCACTCTCTCCTTTGGACTGGCGGCAGCCATCCCTACAGTGGTGCTGTATCACTTCCAGGCATTTCTCCATCACGTGGGTGATTCCTGATATCAAGTGTACCAGCTCTGGGGGCAACGCCTGTGGCCCGGTGGGCCCCCTTGCGTCTTCTGTCGACGTCACACTACCACATAGTGCGTCCACTGACGATGGGGTAGTTTCCCGGCCACCCGTTTTCCTCGACAAGGGCCTTGCCGATCCTTTCACGTGGACGTTGCATCCTTCTCCTTGTTGCGTCCCTCCCCCTCTACACCATCTTCCATGCATGGGGACCTGGGTCCATCCCCCCCGGTTTATCTCCCCTGGGACTGGAACGAAGCTCTGTGAGCGGCATTGACCCCGGGGTGCCCGTCCCCCCGTCATCTGATCCTCCAATCGGCTTCTTTGCTTCCGGATGTCGATCACTTGGCGGATCCACGTTGATAGGTGTTGCAGTACCTCCTTGGTAACTGCCTTCTTCCCCCTTGTCCAGCCCCACCCCCTTGGTTTCAACTCCCCTTCGGGGTGGGCATGGCTGCGGCACTCCAGGCTCGTCACTTGGTTGGGCGTCTGAATGCTGCAACGCTGACGTCAGACCTGGTTCCTTTGTAACTCTGCCACTATCAGCGGCAGCCTCGTTCCCCTCTCGCTGCAAGTGCCTCGCTTCTCGCTTAAATGGCAAAGAAAAGATATTTATAATCTTGTGGCCAGGATCCGCAAGCTCTTGATTGTTCACCTCCCCATCCGGGTTTTACTGACCTTCTAACTCCCGAGGCTACCAGCCTCTTCTGAGCGAAGTGGCGCCATGTTCCGGGCGAGACCTCACGGGTTTCCAGCTTCCAGTCTCTCTGGCACCAGGCTGCGTCTTCCAGACGCGGTTTATGGCCTCAAACGACTTTTCGTCTGCATTCGGTCACGAAAACCTTCCTCCCCTGCCCTTCAAACCCCGTTTCAGTATGATGAGGGTCAAGGGTCCGCAGGCAAGGGTCAGAAAAAACCTGCGCAGATGGTGGGTCGGCCAGTGCATCGCCTACTCGCACTGGCCTTGCTGCAGACGGCCAATGTTGTTTCATTTCTGGCACAAAGGCCAGCGTCTCTGTTTATGGAACCGCTTGCTGCCCTGAGGGTTACGACATAAGATAGATCTCGGCACGACAGGATGCGGGTGGGGAGGTTCGTAACGAATACATTTCCCCGGTAACTAAATGCAAGTGCGATATATTCCCCATAGGTTTCGCCGTTTCCTCGTCGACTGTTCTAACCTACCTGTACGAAGTATGCGACTTTTATCTCGTTATACATGGACAGGTCGAACGATCCCTAGTGCCCAGTTTTCCCTCTGATCAAACTTACCTGGATGTGCAAGATGTGCGTGGAATTTCCGTACGCACTGCATTGGTTCTTAGTTAGGGGTGACTGGATGACCATTGCATCTGTGGTGGTGGTAGTGGTGCGTTTAGTCTGAAAGCTTGTCACATTTAAGTGCGTGCAATTTATTTAGTAACTTCCTGCGGGACGTTTGGGAACCAACAATGGTTACATACACATGCGTTATGACAACGGCACTACGAGAAAAATTGTGTACAGTGTTTGCTAGGAAAAAATGAGGGCTAGGTTGAATGAAAGTCCAAAAAATATCCAAACTTTAAATGACAGCATACACAATGGACCATCCACTCGCCCCACTTTTTAACGTTATGAAATACAAGCCTCATCCTCTTCTACCAACACGTTAAGTGTTTAAATTGGATTCACTGGGTGGCGAAACGATTTGGTTACTGTTCGCGTAACTGTCAGAAAACAAAACAAAAGAGTCAATGCTGCTTGTACCCTCCCACACCCCCTCCCCCGACACACACACACACACACACATACACATTCCCTGCAGCACCCTGGTCCCTCATCAGAAGTGCGTTCCATTCCTATCACTAATGAGCTCTAAGGCTATTGGCCGCCTCCAATTTGGTGGAAATATTAAAAATCGTCTTTGGGAGTTGTTCACAGAGATAACTATCATCACTCCTTTCCTTACCTCTTTCTTTCTTTTTTCCTTCCTACATTTCACTCCCTTTCTGTGTGCGCGTGCCTGTATCTTTTGGGAGAGTAAGACAGACAGAAAAAAGAGAGAAAATAAAGAGAAGGAAAACTCACTGTGTTAGTAGCATGAAGATTGTCAATCACGAGCGAAAAACAAACACTTGCAACCGCCAGCATATTTTACGAGGGGTTTCTTGTAACAAAGTCACGCGAATCCACTTCGAGAGGCAAGCCAATGGTCACGACTGAAAGCGTGAGCGCTCTGGGAAAGTCTGGATAGGCTATTAGATTATTTTTTAATGCAGGGTGTGACCGGGGGCGGGGGGGGGGGGCGGGGGGCGGCTTTCCTTTTTCTTGGACCAGTGAGTTCTTTCCCTTTCGGTGGTCTCGCGTGGGTCTTATAATGACTCCCCTATTTCCGGTAAACGCGATCAGGGAGCCACGCTGCCCCAGCTGCAGGGCTTTCTGCCTCACTTCGCCAGGAGTCGAGAGGGGAGACAACCCCTGGCAAGCTTGCGACTACACAAGCTGTACCAAATGCTGTGTGGGACGCGGCGCGCCTGATAGCTCTGGGACCTCGTCTGGAAACAGACTTTAATTGGTCCGACGTGCGTGTCGTCTGTGTGACGTGTTCTGGCACTCGCCACAGGCTGCGTGCGGATGTTGAGATTTGCACGCCATATTATGCTAAAATTTTTGTGCGTTGGTAGGTTCGTGTGCGCGCGTTTGCGGTCGTACGTGAGCGAGAGAGAGAGAGAGAGAGAGAGGAGACAGACATACAAAGCAAAAGGAAGAGAGATAACCATGAAGGGAATTCAAGTGGGGAAAAAAAAGACAGCTTCTTTATTTCGTTACCGACCACAGATAAGAACAAAACGTTAACCCCTAGCTCCACTCCCCTCTGGCATCTGGAACGCAGTCAACGTAAGCACCTCGTGTGAACCCAGCTTGTACGTTCCTGTTTCTCGGGGCAAAAAGAGCCGCAGGGATTGGAGAGAGAAAACAAGTTTTGGAATAAGGGAGGAAACTCGATAGTCCATCGCCTTCAACCCTCGAACGGGACGCTCATTACCTCCCCTGATGCAGCGCGCGATCGGGCCCCACGACAGTCGAAAATAACTGCGCGAGCAGCCAGCCTCGGTGTACAAACACCCCGGACATGGCCGCGCCTTCCGCAGTCTGGATTACGCGCGTGCTGAACTTGATGGGCCAAAGTCTTGGTCAGTTTTCTCTGTCAATTCCTCTCCCACCCAGAGCTGTCGGCGCTAATCTCTAAAGCAAACACCAGAAGCAGCTTGCAAAGATGCCTCCCAAAAAATTCTGGGAACGAGGCTTGCTTTGAACAAGATCATCTCTTCTTTTCCTCTCTCACGCATGCGCTAAACACGATGAACATTTTGCTCTCACTCAGCCTTGTGACATCCCATATTTCGTTATTCCAGCAGCAATCAGGTTCGATCAGGGTTTCTTCCGCCCCCCCCTCCCCCGGCGCGATTTGTCTTTTATTCCCCCCTTTGTGTGTGCCGTGTCAGCGAAAGCAGGGCTGCTTTCCTGCTGGCATAGCGGCACCCTTGCGCTTGAGCATGCGCAAGGACATGCGCAGTCACCAACATCTTGATGATGTATGTTGAATTATACGAGTCTTGATCAGGGTTATTTTGACGATGAGCAGGCCTCATATCGTCTGTTCATCGCTGCATCTGTTTCTTTTCTTGTACATGAACCTTTGCAAGCAGTGCGTGACAGCACTCAAGGGCTGTCGCGTTACAGGAGTCAAAGATTGTCAAGTGGCAGATCACCAAAAAGATGACAACGGTGAGAAGTATGTGCAAGAGGTGGGACAGGAAGAGAAGAAACAGACTGGGAGAGCGCCTGACAATGACGACTGCCACCTCTCATTTCTCATCAGCTCTTGTCATCTCTTATTTCAGCTGCACTTTTCCCCAGTGGGTCTGTGTCCCAGTGGAAAATATGCTGTCTTAAAAATGAGAAACTTCGACGTTTGGCCTGCTTCCTGACAAGACATACAGACATGGTCCTGCACGCTGTCTTTGGGCAGAACATGAACACTTGTAGTCTAGTAGTTTGCTCTGGTTATGATTGCCAGTGCAGCGCGTTCATATCTGCATACACCCCCCTCCCCCCCGCGCCCCACCCATCTCTTCCGTGCAACTCATTCTTCTTCTGGTCCGCTTCGAACCATCTGTAGTGAAAACCGGACTACACCGCTTACCAAGCAAAGCTACCCGTGAAGAGACGAACGTACAAGAAAACAAAAGACAATGGCGGCAAAAGCGCGCTCCCGAACAGCACCCCCTGGCTATAACGCACGTGCCAGAAAGGTGGAGAGCCAGGCAGAGGTTAAAGACTGGGCCATTGTGGGCCCTTTCTCTGACACCCGAACCTACCCGAGCTCCTTTAGGCGCTTGAGAACTGCACGTGTACTGCGGAAAAGGAGCCATATATCCAAGCAGGCAGGTAGACAGACAGAAAGCAAGAGAGAGAGAGAGAGACACACACACACACAGAGAGGTCTTTCTATGTGTGCAGTTGCCTGACCTTATCTGTCTATCTTCTCAAGTACTTGTCCCCAAACGTTGCAATAAGATTTACATGTGGCAACCAAACACAAAAGGCGGAGTGGAAGGGGTGGAAGGGGGTCACAAGCCACTTTTCCTCGTAAAGAGAAACACGTGGCGTAGCTCTGAAAACTGTTACTTTGCCCAAACGCTCAAACGCCCCCCTCTTACTACTGAAAAGGTCGGGAGCACGCAGGTAGGGCACGTGTGGACCCCCTCCCCTACCAGAGAGAGAGAGAGAGAGAAACAGAGACATAAGGAGATGCATCCTTCTGGAAATCTGCTGGCGTAAGAAATATCCTTGAAACAAAATAATCAGCGACATGAGGTAACGATTTCACTTCTTTGTGGGCCATCCCGTACGGTGTTTGATCGATGTTTTTGTTCCCAGTTCGACATAAATGGAACTGGATGCAGAAAACTGAAAGAGGGCATAGTCTCAAGTCTTTTATCAAAGTATTTATTGGCGAAAATCTTGTGTGCGTTGTCAGCATTCCTGTGACTAAAGTAACACCAAACACAATTATGCTCAACCGCTCGCAGGCAACAGCTGTGAGTTAAAAAGTGTCGAACCTTCCATAGCATCTGAGTTGTATATCCGATCATTACAGTATTCCATTAAATCAATATGCACCCTTTTTTAAACAGCAGGAAATAAATTACCACAATCGTGGCAAATTTTTCTTCCCCATCACTACCTCCTGCTCTCCGCTTTCCGGACCCCTTGGATTTCTGTGTGTACTATCACAGCTTTCTCAAGGTCTGCAAGCGCCAAACATGAATGAAGCTAATTTTTCTTTATTCCCTGCGACTTGTACGGAACACATGACTGCTTTTAAATCCCAAGACAAACTCCGAGAGATCCTCCTTCAAACTTGACGACAAAAAAATCGGTAAACACGTGCAAGGCTCTTAGCGCAGACAAGCCTTTCCGGGACTGACCTATTTACCTCCCCTTGCTCCACCGGCCCTTACCATTCTAGGTCACGCGCACACAGAAGGAGTTGAGTGAATTATTCTACTAAGTGGGATTGCGTGCTTTGTCTTACGTTCACCAAGGAAACACTGAAGTTGTTACCATACTGGTGGGGCGCTAATCGGAGACATCAGCCGTGTCAGCGCTTTTTTTCCCCACTCTACGTTGTTTTTACTGCTTTTCCTTCGACGTTAAATCTGTCACACAAGCGTTGGTGGCGGCGAGGGGATGGGTGGATAGTGTGTGTTTTAGGGAACAAGGTTGAAGGGGTAGGCGGTCAAAGGGCTAGAGGGCAAAGGCGTGAAAGAGGAGGGAGGGATGAGTTTTTCTCTAGTTGTATTTATATCTGTGAAGGGTGTGTGTGTTTGTTTCGTTTTTGTTTTCGTTTTGCATTTGTTTACCAGTGGTCATGTTCAGTGTTCGAAAATATGCTGTTAAATCAAGAGTTTCGTTTTAGAAATAAGCACGTCGCTATACAGTTATCCCTAAAGAACTAAATCTTAAGGTATAGAACGACATTTTGGCGTTTACGCAACGTAAACGTCTGTTTCCTCCTGGCGTAAGGCAAAATTTTCTTGCGCTGTGAGTTTTATTACCAACCCCAAGAACTCACTGAATGAACCAATAGACACAGCATGGCGAACTCTCGTCAAGACTCAGGAATAACACAACGCAGTACTTTCCCAGAACCCCTCGCTGGACGACAAAGAGAGACATTGGAAAAAAAGGACAGAAAAATCTAAATACTCTAAAACTGTCAATCACAAACTGAGCATTTCGGAACTAGCTGCATGGGGACGGGAGGCAAAGGGCTTAGCACCAACTACCCTGGCAGTAACTCTCTCCACTATGCTGACGATACATCGCTCGCATGTTCTCCTCTGAATGACTACCGCTCGCGATACGCTTCGCCGAACCGGAAGAATCTAAACGTGACGCACTGAACTGGTTACACGCACCATCCCGACTGGGATCTCACGTTGTCGTTTGTTTTCTGGGAAGATTTCAGCGCTGTGGCAGAAGGCAAGACAAAGAGACGTGAGGGGAGGAGAAAACGGTAGAGGGATCCTTCATTGAATTAATAAGAACAAGGAACAGCTACTTGGGACGTAAACCTGTGACAAAGACAAAGATAAAGTCAGTGAACCAAGCATTACAGATCAACACAGACGAAGTCCGAGTTTACGGGGCATTACCCCTTCAATTAGGACTTAACAAAAAGGAACAAAACAAAATACAAGAAAAAAGATTAGCAAAATAAAGGACTTATCTGATAAAAACAGGAGCATATACTGCAAGATGAAGACAGAACCAGAATCATTCATACTCGGCGCACGAAGACAGGCTGACAGAGGGACGGACAGAAAATCTCTAGCAAGAAAAGCAATTTACACACAAAAAAGGCGTCCTTGATGAACGCGCTTTTCTGGATTTATCCACAATTGAAATGGAATAACTGCATAGGCACCAATGTCCTCAGAACTGAAAGTGTTTGGGAGTTTTACGCAACTAAGGCAACTTCGCGGTAAGCAGCAGATTATGGAGACACGGGCCGCAGCCAAGGGAGATAACCGTTGCAGAGACTCGATCTGAATCCAACAGAGAAAGGAGCTACTTAAAAAAGGAAGATCCAACATCAATCCTGCTGAGTCGGAATAACGCAATATAGCGTAAGGACAGTTACGGATACTCGTCTGGTCTTGACATGAACTATCAAGCAGTAACCCTCCAGCTACCAGGGGAAAAAGTTCGGCAAATGCTCGTGTAAACAAAACATGAGCAACGCCGCCGATCCCGACTGGCTGTGACGGGACTGTCGACTTCCTTCTGCACAAGCGTCGACAATACTGTTTCCCAAAGAAGAGAAATGCGTAGAAATGCCAATGTCTTCTTTAATTCAATGATACTGTTTCCAAGGTAGAGAAATGCGCAGAAATACCAATGTCCCCTTCAATTCAACACTGTTTCCCAGGTAGAGAGTGGCGCAGAATTGAGCGTCTTCTCCAATATTTTACCCTGGCGTCACCCAGAGAACCCCAAACTAGACAACTGCTGCAGCAAAACTTGAAAAAAGAGATGGCGTGACACGAATCGAATATTAAGTTGAACGAAGAACAGTATCAAAGAATGGGTTGGCATTAAGGTTTAAGAAATGCCACTTCGGGGGGGGGGGGGGAACTGGGGTAAGATATTTTGAGCAGACTTTCAAAGCAGTCTTGTTACATTGGCACACCGTTCACTGCATGACGACGGTTGGTGCCTTTCCTGCAGACGTTTGGACTAGTACTGTACCGCTGCTTTCACCTGACTTCTCGTCCGACTGTGTGAGACAGGCATAAGCAGCTCCTGCCTTCAACCGTCCGACAAAGCTGGCACAAGATAACGACGTGGTCAATGGCGATAATCACGATGATGATCAAGGTGACGGGGATGACAAAGAAATAATAGCACGGGTCTGTTGAGAATATTCCCGTTCGCTTCCTCCAGATCCAGACGCGCGAACTAACTGCAGCTTTTCTGATATCCACTGCCAGCAGGGGAAGACTTGCCGCCCTTCAGCAGAAGCGTTCAGCAGGGGCTCCGCATGAGGGCTGTTTTCGTCGCTGCACGAAACCTTTTAGCTCTTGCCAAGCGCCGAGTGCTAGTTAGCTATTTCCGTCAGCAACAACTGCCTCCGAAAGGCTTATCCCTTGACCACCGGTGCTTTTCTTCCTTGGGGGCGGTTGATATCAAGTGTGTGGCAGCCGTATTTAGACCACTGACAACACCGCGAAAGTGGATGATGTCGACACAGAAATGACGGATGGGCGTTTGTCAATCGAAGATGCTTTGCCAGGCTTGAGCCTAACAGTGCTGGGATAAGGACAGCGGGTGAAAGCTTAGGGCACGTTAGTGCATGTGCTTCGATCGTTTGTGTGCGGTGAGAAATAAAATTGAGAAAATGGACGCTG
Source organism: Lanistes nyassanus (assembly GCA_004794575.1). Taxonomy (NCBI): domain Eukaryota; kingdom Metazoa; phylum Mollusca; class Gastropoda; order Architaenioglossa; family Ampullariidae; genus Lanistes; species Lanistes nyassanus. The sequence goes on from SMGT01013566.1 coordinate 255,793, forward strand.
TTCGAAAGTGCGCATTTGTGACGATTTAGCACAAAATGTCCTAATTTCCCTCGGGCGATTTTGAGCTGGAAAACAAAAATGGTGCACAGCTGATGGATTGTCGATGTTAAGAATGTGATTAAAGGTGAAAGATTAATAGTTTTTCTGTATGGCTATATTAGGAAACTGCTCTCTAACTTCTGCTCTGTTATCCCTAACTTTTTCCTTTAAAAAAAAGCTTTTTAACAGAACAGTCCCCTGGTTTTAAAATAGAGAAAACCGCTGAAATTGCTGATTTTTATATAAGCACCTGTTACCCTCTGTTTACCTGGAATGGGTTCCATATCGATGGGTTGCATCGAGACCCATACCAGTACAAGCCGGGTTCATATACTTTCAAACTGTGGCGTTTGATTTCACCCAGTTTGAAGCCTGAGCCAGTCACAGTTTAGAAAATGAAACCCCCTACATAAACAAACATTAGCACGGGGGGGGGGGGGGCAATCCCGGCAAGGCGATTGGATTTTCTTCACCATGTGATCACGGCAGCCAACCACAGAATAGCTTTGTTGCGAAATGGCGACTGCGAACGAGAACCCTGTAGAAACTGCGAAGTGTTTATTAAATTCAGATAGTGTAACACGCGACTGAAAGCATGAAAGATTTAATAAAATTTGTTGATGAAATAAAACCCCAGCTCGTTGCAGACGATTAGACTAGTTCCCCACTCGTTTCGAACACCGTAGTCCAAATTTTTAGTGAAATTTGCTTTAGCCGCGCCGTGTGAGCTCGGCGCTAGCCGTCGCCAGTAGCCTAGCCCACTGATGGGAAACTACAGCAGTCGCCAACGGAAGGCTGTGCAGATACGCTGGGCGATAACACCTAGTTGACAGGGCCATTTCCACGTCAAGCTTTCAAGTGCGTGATCGTTCTAGATGAGACAGCGATCTGAGGCCCGCCTGAACCCCGTCACGTGTGTCTGAATCAGTCTGAGCTTTGACCGCGTACAGCGCCCCCTACCCCTGCCCCCGTTCCCGGTGTGAAAGCAGTGATACCGCGATGCCAGATCTCTCTGCGTGATAATACGTGGTGACCCCATGTCCAGAGAGAGAGCGCGCCCGCGCGAGGCAAAGGAGAGGCCACCGGTACAGTGGAATGTTTGTTTTACCGACCAAATCCATCTCGTAACACAGGACGCGGAATCCTTTTTCTTTAGCTTCGCGTCTTCTTTCTTTCATGAACAACACAGCCCCAAAGGCGTGCGTCTTTCTGTACCTGGCGGAAGACTTCTGGTCCCGGCGTGAGTGTCCGATACAAAATCTCAAGACTGCCAGGAATTAACCCTCCGCGGCCGACAGAGGGAAACGTGATGGAAAACACAGGTAAGGAGTCTACGGCAAGGGCTGCCAGGTGGAAACTCAGGAAAAACTACAAACTCCTCTCCTCTCCAGAAGGAAAGATGTGAGGTAGAAAAGTGGCCGAGGACGCGGTGGCGGTGAGAAAGACAGACAGAGAGAGAGAGAGAAAAAGAAAAGAAGTTTGGTGGTGGAGAAGTCAGAAAACCCGATCCATGGAAACGAACAAATAAAGAAAAATCCCTATCATAGTCACTAACACGGATGACGGGCTGCTGGCAATAAATCATATTTACGATTTTCCTTTGGCTGAAAGGGCGAAGAGGGACGGGAAATGTTTTTAAAAAAATCTGCAGACATGCAGATGGAGCTCTCGTACTGTGTGCTATCTAACGTTACCACATTCTTCACCAGCCTGCAGGAGGAGGGCAGCGTAATTTATTATTTTATTATCCTTTTTTAAACTGATGGGTTTCCGACAAGGGGCAGCACCCTGGCAAAGCCTCGTGTACATTTTTTCGCCATAAACTATATCACACGGTGAAGGCCCGATATAAAATGTCGGATGTCTTCCCAGGTCCCCTTTCTGCGTTACTCCCATTAAACTAAAGAGAAGCCTAAGCTTTTCAGTCTGCATCCAACATCTGGATTTGTTAAAATCGTGGATCCGTTTGTCATTTATTTCGCACGACCGCCTTTCTACGCAACCCATAAGTGTTTATAAATTGAATTTTGACCATGGTAGAACTATGGCAAGAGTTCTACTCACATTCAGCAATGCAGCTCGATAATCAAACACGCAGGCATCTAAACTAAATCTTGCTGTACGGGGTAGGAAACCTTACCATTAAATCCAAGCGTGTTCTACGATTAGAAAACATTATCCACGCTATTTTGCATCTCCCTTTATCGTTGTTTTAAGCAAAAGCCAGGAAAGCGTACAGTAAAATTAGCGGGAGCTTAACACCTGAAAATACCACTTTGAAACAGAGGTATCTGAGATTATACGTCAGCAGAGATGGGAAGTACTAACAGCGGAAATATCCATGGATTAAAAAGGAGAACGTCAGACTAAATTCAATCTGCATTGCAGAAGCGAGGCACAATGACTGTGCAACAGCCGTTGCAGTGTGGTCTGACTGGTTGTTTGAAGCCAAAGTAGTCATACTAGCAGTCTCACAGGATTTGGGTGTCTACGGTTGCGGGCTCGAATCTAGCACTAGCCAATGATTATATCTTGGAGTTAAACGTTGTGCAGACTGCACTCGGGGACATCCACTTAACACGAAACAGGTCCCATAGGCACTGGTCATCTTGCTCCAACTATCTGGTTGGTAGGTGTTTCAGTACACTGTTTAGGCTTGAAACAGCTTTACCTCTAAACAAACCAACCAACCAACCATTTGTTATGAAACAGTGAAACGACAAAACTTTGCAAACGTGTATTTTTGTGTTTTGCATCGACTCCCCAATCGCGGCTACATCGCGGCAAGTAGCCCGGGCTGTAACCAGATGGGACGTTTCCAGGAAACAGGTGCGTCGACGCTGAGATCTGAACCCACCCTCCACGATTCTTCACTAACTTGGTGGCAAGATCTAATTAGCCACTGCGCTATCGGAGATCGCCTTTGCACAGAGTTTCGGCCGACGTCTGCCATGAGGTCAGATCGTCCGACCCCTCCCTGACACCTTCAAGGGCCCCATCCCCCTTTTCTCCCCGCTCCCGAGTAGCTGAAGCAAAACCCGTTTGAAACAAAAATAGAGAACCGGGGAGCATCCGAACTTGGCACAGGGTATAGCGGGGAACATGCAGCGAAGCACCTGCCCCGCTTGGCAACGATGCGAGATAAGAATTGCTTTCCTGTCTTCAAGCCTGACCTGGATAAAGACTAGTAATTGCCTCCCTGTGCAGCGCAGAACCTGCACGGACAAGCAGACCTTGTGCTTTTGTAGTCTGCTCTCGCTAAACAAAAGGCCAGAAGGTGTACGTAACTGCGAGCTATGGCAGCCAGAGCAAACAATAACCTGAAAGAACAAAGTCGGCCTTTGCACCGTCAGGAGAAATAACGTCCCGCTGTGCTTATACGAATGATGTGACCCACGAATTTTTTTTTTTTGCTCTCGTAAATAAAGAGCCTCGTTTTATTTGGAGAGGGAGGAAGGAAGGGGGAGGCCCGTGCGAACGACACTTTGTATACAACTTACTTTCGTGTGCATCTGTTCAGCAGATAACCGACTTCGCTGTACATGGTGTTTAGCGATAATAGCTCTGCTGACAGCAAAAGTCATAAGGCTTTGCTTCTGTGTAAACAACAACGAGATTTGTGTTTCTGCATCAAAAAATTGTAAGTTTTTTTTTAAATCAAAAAGGACGTTTTTAGACATGGGCAGAGTCAGTGCCACACATTTTTGGTGAAAAATCGTCTTATGATATTTACCAATACCCATGGAGGTCAAACCACTAAGGTCACGCGCGTATGCTCACACAATCAAAATACTAACGCCAAGGACAAAACTGGGAGCCTGCATCAATTAGAAGCATCCACGCACTAGAGTGACGTCACGAGGTTTACCTGATTCTGTTTTCTAGGTGAGCACGCTGGAGATCGATTACTGTTGAACGGAAGAAAGTTAATCCCTTTGATTTACAGAGCTGTAATCCACACAGCGCGATAAGCTGAACCAGGAACAAACGTTTCGCAGTCAGGGCTGGTCCTGCAGCACACAGGACACATTCATTTGTCATGCGCACCGCTAGCCTCGGGATTTATTTAATTAGACACGATAAGTCGGGGCTTCCTCCTTAAGAATCAGGGTGTTTTTTTTAACTGAAGAGCAAGAAGTTGTAGGGATTTTTTTAAGTGAACAAATGAGCTACCAGTTCGTTATACCAGTTCAGAAAGGCCTCAAATCACACAGGTTTGGAGTCCTCGGACGCACGTCTTGTCTTGATATCCCGCTGGTTCGTATGTCAAAACCTGCTATCTCATTGGCTGAGGAAGTGGAGATGGGAGAGTTGGGAAGATAAATATCCTTCTTCTCAAAATGTACTTTGTGGTCGGGTATCAAACCAGCAGGACGATGTTACCTTTTCACACTCTGATGCTCACGTTGTATAAATGATCTATTGTCTTTTTTTAATGAGTTATATATGACCTACTGCTTTAATTTATCGCATTTTCACGTCCCAGTGCTTAAAGAACTTTTCATGTGCACCTCATGGCATAAAATGCAACTTGAAAGTCAGCTTCAGCCTTCTTGCCTTATCTTGTTTTTGAACTCAAGAAAGAGATCGCTGTTAATCAGCCAAAAGTTACACCAGGATTAAAATCTGAAAGCCCTTGATCTGTACCACGATCTGCCATAAGAGTTTTCTTATTACATCGACCGAAAATTGCGTTCTTGTTATCTCCATACCAAAACCGAAAACTTTTACCGTGCACCATAAGCCTGAACTCAACAAGTAACGCTTCTACCGTCTATTCTCTTTAAAATGTTTTCTGCTAAACTTCCACAGCTGTTTCACACATTCCAGCAAAGATGCGTTTAATGCACTTAAAAGTCGAGACTGTTTACATGCACTGGGGTGCCACGGCTCTCATACGCACATCCAATAGCTGCGATTATGATCGGCAAGTGGCTGACAATAGGCTCATATGGAGTGGCACTCACTTGCCCCTCGGGTACTAGGAATGTCACGTGAAAGAAAAAAAGCCGCTTGTTTTTCTCTAATGTTTCGACAAACAAACTCGATGCTGCCGGTCCCCAATAAGTCATCGTCTAAGATTACAGCGATATCACTACGAACTCGTCTGCAGTCTTCATCGCCCAAAACCCCCCAAACAAACCGCCTTTTACCCTAGGAAATGTTAACAGTCCTAAGAATCCTTCACAGTGAGAAAGGGAACAGCTAGCGCTTAAAGACACTCCGTTCTTTCAGTTTGTCCCCACTATAAACCGAAATCTGGATAGACAAGGAGACTTTATCCGTAAAAGGACTTTCCTTTTTCCAGAAAATGAAAGTTATCAGTTTTATTACTGCTAACTGATCTGAGGTTTTGTCCTTTATCGATAAATTTCAAACCAGCCGTTTGGTAGTGTTGGGGGAAGAAGCACCAGTTCAGATTGCGCTATTATTCAGGCACCATCTGCACAAGGGTAATGCCTGTAAAATATTACGCAAATATGAGTCGTTTCGCGCGCGTTCGTGCGAAATGTGACACAGGCGAACTATCTGATCTGTTTACATATCCCAACACAACAGCATTACCTATGCATCCTGCCGTGATTCCTCGTTCTCTCGTATTTTTCGCTCACCTTCTGCATCCACCAAGCAGAATATGAAGGCGTTTCGTCTTTGCACAGGACGCTGTTTCCGAGAACGAAGATCTAATACACTCGTGTAGACACCGCACGCTTACCTACTAAAGACACGCGACCTCCGTTTCAAAATCAAACGGTTGCGTGATTTGGGCAACACACACACACACACAGCGTCCGAAAATGTGCGTTGAAAATTTTATGCGCGCGTTTACGTTTTATGGGAACACGAATTTTAACGACGCGATAGTTGTCACCTGTCATCGTACCACGTCCGTCTTTCGCGAGTAGGTGCAACTGTAAATATCTCAGATAATCTGCACGTAGACACCGTTGGTAAAACAATTAACGTCTGCTGTAGCAATACTGAGGGGAAAATAAATGAACTATGCCTATATAAACCACAGGTAGGTGTCAGGCCCCAGTGACATTCTGAAAGAGTTTCTCCGGCGATTAAGATTAGGCGCCCCTCCAAGAAAGTGAAATAAAAACAGCTGGGGTGGTAGGGTAAGGTATGATACCCGCGAGTGTGGCGGGGTGGGGGTGGCGTGGGGGTGGGGGAATCGAAGGACTTGTACTGATATAGTACGCCTCAATTTGCGTTGGGAATGAGACCTGCACGCAACTTGAACGCGAGCCCCGGGAGGTAACCACAAACCTCAGGCCTTGACGCCGACCTTATCAAGTCCAATGAATTTAAACTTATGTCCCTTCCGTAAATTAATCAGTGCCACTGGCGTCATTTGACAGCGAAGTCATCGACAAGAGTCTGTTCGGGGTCGGTTCATCCACAACTGAGTCAGGCCGACGCAAGCACTTTTCTTCTCTCTCCCGCGGCCACACTGAGTGAACCTCAAGTGATCCCAGGCATTGTGCTGGAACCAGATCTCACTGCGCGACACCCTACAAGGAAGGATTCGAGACATTGCCTGTGCACTTGACAGCCTTCACTGACAACTGTGCAGCTACCACAGGCGGAGCAATTAAAAAAATACGACACCTTCTCGGGAAATCAAAACGAGAAATATTTGAAGAACTTAGCAATTTAACTTTGTTGGAATTTTCTCTCAACTTTGAATGACATACAGACGAGAAATTTCAAATGTACCTACATCGGCGTAGGTAGGGGCTTTATGGCTGAAAATGAATCGCCTCCGTCGTTTTTTCTGTTCCGCATCACAAAGTGCAATAAGGATGTGAAATAAATGTTCAGCACACTCAGTCGAGACCCGTATTTCACCCAGATCCATCTGGCTCTCGCCAGGCCTAATTCTTTCAGTTTGCTTTAAGAAATTGAGGTAACTAGGCTGTTTGCAACGGGTACAGATGCCTGAAACGGATGAGGAAAGAAGGGGTGGGTAGCTTTTGTCCAACGGCGCCACGAGGATCAGCGGGGGGTGCGAAAGGGAAGAGAAAAGAAAATTTATGTTCATCCTCTTCTCCGCACACGCGCCACTGATACCTTTGAAGCGTCTATAGATAGCCCTCCGGTTGGCTTCATTCATCCGTTCAGTTAGTCAGTCAGCAAGTCATCTTTTTTTTCTTTTTTACACCACTGCTGCAACAGAATAAACGAAGCCAACTCAAAATGACATCGTCAAGAGCAAGAATTTCATGCTCAAGAGTTGAACCTGATCCCTTTTCACTACTTCGTCTAACAGCCGCACGAAAAACAAAACAAAACAAAACAACCCTGGAACCACCAGCCAACGTGAATGCAGTCGGTGGACCATGGTGATCTCAGAGCGGAAACCGGGCTGTCGTTTCGCACAGCTCACCTACCTTTTTATTACCTCCAGGTGAACTGTACACTGATTTTTTTAACAGGAGAAGAAAAAAAAGGAAACTAAAAGTGGGGCGGGCGGAGGTAGGGTGTGGAGGAGGGGGAGACAGAGAAACTTGTTTCAGCGTGCCACGGGATTCATTTCAGACTGTTGGAATTCATTCATCTTTTTGACACAAAACCCATTGGAGTTGAAATATATATCCTTTGCTCGCCACTTTTTCTCTATTCCTGTTAACTTTCTCATTTTTTTCTCTCCCAAGAAAGGTACAGCAGCGAAAGGCAATTAGGTAGGGCAGCGAAAAGTTGCTCCGTGTGGAAGAAAGCGTGTTGCAGCGAAAATTTGTTCCGTGCAACACGCTTTCTTCCACACAAGTCTTTGCTCGATACTGAGCTAAAATAAAATGCGCATTGGTTCTTTGGGTGGCACCTATCTGCGCAACGCGATGCACGTTAGTGCATGTGGGCTCCATAAGCACTAAGCCTTCCGTTGGTTCCGTTCACAGTGAGGAGCCTCTATCTAGGCCCGCGGGAATTTTGGTTTCTCGATCTGTTTAACCACCTGTCAATTTATAATACACGAACACAGTTTGATGCCTAGAACTGGCATTCACTCAGCCCACAGTCGCCATTGAAGACCGTCACGGCTTCTGACCCTGTGTTTGTCCTGCGGTCCTCCATTCACCGCTGCAATTGCCCGCGCGGTCGTTAAAAGTGAAATAAAACGAAATTATTTCATTCGACCTAAACTTACATGGGTTCTGGCTGGCGGCTACCCACAATACCCGGATGAGTCAAGCAAAGCTATCCCGATGCAGGGATGTGCGGCAAACGTCTGGTTGTTTAAGGTTGGCCATTGTGCAGGCTGCCAGCGGCTGTTCTTTTCGCATGGCTGGACCCGCTCGGCGGACCGGCAGCCCGCCTTCCCCCTACGCCATGGTTGACTGAACCCAGTGTGCACCGAACCGAAAGGAAAAAAAAACACTGAGAGACGTTACCGGTCCTGTTCGCTACGCCTGTTTCACACACGTTTCGACCAAGTCGAACAAAAACAGCGGCAAAGACCTAGTCCAGCCCGTCTGCGGTAAACACGATTCAATTTCGTCGAAATCAGACCAAAATTCTACGCTGGCACAGATTTCCGCGACAAGACTGTTGTCGTTGACGAGAAGACCGTTCAATCGAAGTCAGATGAAATAGTTGTCGTGGTCGCTTGGATGGGTTCTTTATGACTGTCTTCAGTCGTGTTAGCTGATCCGTGTCGCAACGCTGGTAGGTGACTGGGTGGGGGGGGGGGGAGAAGAAAGGGAGCGGGAATAAGACAGAGGTCGTATGTTTTGTTCTTCGAAGAAGATAAACCACAGAAACCAACCTTTCCTACTGACCCTCGTTTAGGGTCTCGTTCGAATGAAGGCCGAAGCATAGATGCAGGATAATACATCTCACTGCACGCGCACTTTCAACTGCACGTACACAGCTTCC
>SMGT01013566.1:273315-303554 GCA_004794575.1 Lanistes nyassanus
CCCCCCCCCCGTCCCAGCCCACCCCATGCCCATCGGGAGTTCGAGCGACGTCCTGGCTTCGAAATGCAGCGCTCGTACGCGATATTTTCGATAAAAGGCGTTTAAGCGGACGATTTGTGGGTCCTGGATGTCACAGGCACACCGTATACACAAAGCTAAGTTCGGTGCATTATCATGCACGTTGTCTGGTAAAGAAAGGTCTCAAACGTGCATCACAAGATACTGCACAGCCATGGTTTAAGCCGTTTACAGCACGTGAAAGCTGGAAGCTGGGGAGTACTGACATAACTTTCTTGCGTCCCCGAAGTTTACTCGCACGGAGCTGGCACTCGAACCCCAACAGGTCAAATTTGCGAATGCACGTCTCCGTTTCGCACGCAACAAGGCTGCAAGGCAAACGGGATCGAAAGTAGCGGGCGTACCGTCTTCTTGTCCACGCGCATGGCAAGCTTCGTAACGGCCACCTCACCTGGCGTTCCCACGGCGCAGGTATGAAGCCCCTCTTTGTTCCGAGACAAGCGGCACCCACAAAAGTCTCGGTTTCTCACAAAAGGCGCGAGACAGGAGTAGCAGGACTATGTTGCCTGGCCTTCCTCTCGGCCGACTTTAACAGCTGGGGTAAAACGTACAGACGTAGACCAAATCGGTGTTACCATCCCGCTATGATGCAATGATTTTCCCCAAAAGGTTTCACCTATATTGTTTCGCATTCCTGGTCATACAGTCACGGGTCCCTCTTTTGCTGCTTATTTTGTCAGGTTTAGAAATGTCTCATTGGAAATGCTAAGATCAGATTGTTTTTAAAGTGGCCGTTGTAAAGTCACCTTATCTGTTCGATTTGTCTTCTTAATATCTGTGCTGTGCAAAATCAATTTGCCAACCTTTGTATGTTCACTCCTTTTCTAACTGCATTAACCCATATACCAAAGCCAGCTCAAGATGATGATGATGATGATGATGATGATGATGATGATGATGATGATGATGATATGATGATGATGATGATGATGATTTTGGTGGTGACAACGTCATTTTGACATCTGATGGTGCCTCGTGATCAAAAGGTATCTTTGTTTTCTAGCGCATGAAGCGCGTCCTGCCCTGCTAAGACATTTTTTCTTACCCTTCCAGACTGTTCGCGAATTTCTTTCACAACGTTCGAAATCTTTAGGGAGTGATGCAAAACACCTTGAGTGAGATGTGCTTAAGGATCAAGCAGACTGGATTCATGATTGCTACCTGAGAGCGCCGATTGTTGTCCCTTTAATGACCAGTCTATGAGCAGGCGAAGCGTTGGCGGCTTTGAACGAGTTAAACCTTTGCCTTGGCAAGGCCGGCCAATTGTTTTCATAACCCCTCTCGTCTGTTTGCCTCGATCCGAAGTTTGGTTTGCTGCCGGGGCATCTGGCAGCGACTCTCCGAAGCTTCGATGTCCTGCAGCAGTGAGCGGCGGTCGGAGTAGTTGGACGTGTGAGCGACTCGCCTGCCAGTGCTGCCGCATGGCCGGAGTATTTACCTTGCGCGGAATCCAGGTCACGCGTTCAGGTACGCGAGGCGTAAGAAAGGTGTGCCAGAAGCGCAGCTTCCGCGCGCAGAACGGCGTTCATCGGCACTTTAAATTTGCAGGAGGATTTGGCGGTGTTCGACAGCGAGTGACATTTGACAGTGTTCGCTGGCACCTGGCATTTGTGCTGGTGTTTCGCTAGCACTCATGTCTCGCATTTGTACGGGGACTGTCATACTAGCTGGCATGCGTAACTGGCACGAGTACTTCGATCAGTCGGATAATGCTACTTGTAGCAGATACAGCAGTGTCAGACGACTGGATCTTTTAAATTCAAAGAACATACACCCACACAAAGTGCACACAAACATTTTTTTCCCTTAAAGCTCGATAGATGTGGACAGATATGCTACAAAATAAGCCTATGTTGAGGTTACCTCTGAATATACATCTAAATCCTCCCAAGTTCCTTAATCCCAATACTCTAAACCTAATACTTCGTTCAGCAAGGATAGCATAAACTTGTTAAGGATGCAAAACAGCAAAGTAAAGAACACGGTTTTTTTTAATTATTATTTTTAGTTCGTGATCTCTCATTCTCAGGAGTCGGGGGTTAACCTAATCAGATTGCACTGAAATGCACGTGCACTATTAAGCGTGCTTTGTCAACAGAATTCCCCTCAGTCGCTAGACGAAAAGAACCATAAAAATAACTCTTTCAAAATGAAAAGATCCCACAGCAACTCTCGCCTTGTCATTCACCGACGAGAAGTTCTTATACACAGCTGGCGTGCGCACGCATTTGCGCCTCTGTATACGCGGTTTTTTCTCTCTCTCGAACAGGTTCAATTATTGTTCGTCGAAAAGTTCTTGAACCCTGCCAGAAGCACTCAGTCGGATTCGAAAATGTACCTGGTTCTGAAAAGCCTGAAATATCTTCCTGCGTGCGGTCAGGAGCTCGGACGGGAATTCGCGTGTTCAAAAGCAGAGACGTACCCCACTTTGTAGGTGATCTGGGGAAAAGGCACGTGCCGCAGATCCAAGACATTTCCAGACAGCCACACTGGCATGTCGAATCCCAAACTGCTAGCAAAGGCACTTCACTTCGCCGTCAAAGTCCCACCTGCATTGCCTGTGGTCGCGAGGGAAAGCATCGGAAGGGAGTGGTGCAGACAGGGGAGTTCGGGGAGAACGATCGGACAAAAATTGTACATATTAATGTCAGGTAGCACATATCCAAAAGTTATTATGCAACAGCCTGGCCAGGTTGCATGACCCTCGACTGCTTCATCAGTTGATAAGAAACGGCCATTAAACCCGTTCACCTTGTGTATTGTGCCGGCAGACTAAGTGCGAAAATTCTGCATCAGCGAACTTATCTCGTCTTTCTCTTTGAGCAAATGCAAATTTTGGGGAGAATTTTCTCGAGCACAAATTACCTGCTGGATAGGATCATGTCAACGAAATTCAGCTTGGTCCATGAGTCTAACTCGCTCCAACCTTAAGTTTTCAGTGCTGTCTTGAAATTATAAAGCATAGGCTACAGGCTGAATCACCACTGGCAATGATTTTAACTAAATAAAAGGTTTTGCCAGCCTTCGGGCCAGTAACAAACGTTGAGAAGAGCCGTTTCCTTTACGATCAAGGGCTTTACAAGTTCTCGTGACATGGGTCACTATACGTTATGTGCCAGCCTCCCAAAAAGTGTCAGCACTGCGTGACATCTTTTGAAATAGCAACACAACCACGGCGAATCCTGAACTCGGTTAATGGTTATCGGCTTAACTTAAAAAGCAGCTTTTCTCTTTCTTTTATTTTCAAACACGATGATTGTGGTGACAGGTTGTTGGGAGGGGTTAGGACAAAAATATTTCATCGTGGTGTAACAAAAACAATATTAAGTGGTGAGGCTGGGTGGGGTGGAAGTTGGGGGTGGAAAGACATAACCAGCACCACACCATTGCCCCGCGCATAGAACAACAAGCAAAGCAAAATGAGTTTTCTCTGGTTTCACAAACTACCTCGGCTAAAATCGCTAGCGAAAGCGAAAAACAAGACGGTGCAGCAGATGGATTCAGCCTAATCAGCAGCCTGCAGGCACGTACGCCCTAGCTGTACACACAACCCACCGCCGCTGTCTCGTTGGGCGCCACTACATCTGCCCTGTTTAGTAGCAACTGTGGGCAGAAGGACTAAAGATTTGACCCTCTCTGCCCCTATACTCCCTCCTTCACCCGCTTTGAGAAAAAGAGAAAGCGAGAAAAGAGAGCGAAAGGACAGAGCTACTTAAATGAGAAAGTGAGAAACGAAGAAACGAAGAAACGAAACAAAGAATAAAAGAATTGGAATAAGTCAGTGCTTTGAAAAACAGAGACAGATACAAAAAGAGAGCGAGCAAGTCAGTAAGGAAGGTAGGCGGGCAACTCGGGTGAATGGAGACCAGAAGCCGCAGGAGGTACGTGTACAGGTATGCCCTCGATGTGTCATGCAGTCAGAATGAGGTCTGCGTGGGGGAACGTCGTGGGGGAGTGGGGAGGAGACGAGCGCTAGGGTGGTGTGGCGCTGGAATAATTATTACGGAAGGTACAGGTGAAACAGGTGTTTTAGATTACATTAACCTCCGCAATTTTAACAGCTTTTGTGGAAATCTTTGGCTCGATGGTCGCGGAGGGCTTTGTCCCCCCCCCCTTTTTTTGGCCAACCACGAGAAGATGGCAGCCTACCCATATCCGATCCACATGAGGCTAACGGACTGTAAAGTGGATGATACAGATTTCTACTTTAATGATCACCACGAGCGAGTATGGACAGACAGCCGTTCGCGGGGTAGGGTGGGCCTGGGAATGAAGCGAAAACAAGGTTCCTGCCTTAGGATATGCTGGTTGCATTATTCCGGTGTCGCAGAAAGAAAGAACAAACGAAAGAAAGAAGTATACGGGGGAAAAAAACAAACAAAAAGAACTGTAAATGTCACAAGCGTAACAGCTAGCTTCATTTCAAGTATAAATCTAATACGTCATCGCAACTACAGATGCAATGCTTCATTTCGATTTTTCTCTTCTTATTATTGTAGTTGTTGCTGCTGTTATTCTTGAGGTATTTTTTGAGTCCAAGCATGTCACGTCAACATTTGAAGCTTTGGTCATTCTGACATCTCGACGTGCCGAAATTCAATTAATGAAAGTCCGTATTTTTTATTCCAAGGTATTAGCCTAGCCCCGGGAGGTACTGCTACAGCGCTTGCAGTCACGTTTTTTAAAAACTACTTCAGAACCTGTTGTGATCCTTCAAATGAGAGGCCCTTAATAAGGGAACTTAATACAACGGAAGAAGACTGAGTTGTTGAAGGAGAACTGATGTATCTTGTACACGATCGACACCTGTTGTAGTACAGCGTCTTCCAAGCCAATATTTGATATGGCTATATCAAGTTTGTTTACATAGGAGAGGCTCGATAAATTGCATTCTATTCCGGTGAGACCAGATCTGTAGCAAACTTCTCAGGACAGTGTTCACTGTTAGAATGCTTAGCAGCGAACAGCACTGCAATTTTTTGTGAGCAACACAACGCAGTGCTAAGTGATAAAATGCACTCTAGACATCATCATCATCATCATCATCATCATCATCATCATCATCATCGTCGTCGTCGTCGTCGTCGTCGTCGTCGTCGTCGTCGTCCTTGTCGTCGTTGTTGTCTACCTCATTATAGTACCACCATAAGATTCTGCAGAGAAACAAGCAAGCTATTTCACGATTCTTGTATCTTCATTCACCAGCCAACAACAACAACAAAAAAAGCCATCGCCTCAGAGAATTTCCTTCGGTTCGAAATGAAAGGGGTGGGAACCAAAGAACACTGTTGTTGAGGCGAAGAATGCGACAGTAATTTAAGAGCGGAACGAAAAGTCACTGGGTTCAGGGACTAAGACATTCCTTCCACCGGCTTTCAACACGCAGCTCGATTCGGTTTGGCTTCCGGCCGGCGCCGGGTGCTTTTTAAGCCAGTACTCGCTGCTCTCACCTGGAATGGAACTCGCAGCGGGAGATAATGCATTATAATTTCAGTGCTCTCCCTTTGTTTATTCCTAAAAGTATATGGCGCACGTACGGGGCGTATCGAGTCCAGTGCGATCCGAAAGCAAATGAAGTCAAAGCGCCCTCAGGGACCTCGTCTTCAAATAAACCAGTAAATGTACGGCAACACAGGGTAGATGCTGGGTAGATGCGAACACCTGATAAAGGGCGTGGCCATGTTGTCTTGAAACGTCGGCCTGTGGTTATCCGCTACCCCGACCTCCTAGAAAGGCGTTGGACATGCTGGAACTCTCAAATACCAAGCGTGCCACGAAAGCCATTACTGTAGATGTTACTGCTGCGTTTATTGCTGTTTCTGTATCTGATGCTGGGGCTGTTGCTGCAGCAGAAGAATTTACAGACGAAGGTTTTAAGAGTAGGTGCACAAGAAAGAGTGGGACGTGTTTTCATACTGAGTTCATGCAGCAGTAAGACCTTGCTGCATAATGTTTGTATGCGATCCGAGAAGACCTTCGCGAACTGACACTGGAGAAGAGTACAGGGCAAGCAATAAAATACAATAGCTTTAACTTATCCAATATAAGGCGAAGGGCTCCGGGACAATAAAGCGTTCGGAAAACACGGAGTTCTAGGAAGAGATTTGAAAAATGCACGTCAGTGATTTCTCATGCCTCTTGACAACCACGTTTCTCACATTTCTCGTGTGGGCTGTCAAAATATTTTTTTAAAAAAAGAGGACAAGGTGGGGGAGAAGAATTCGTAGCTGTCTGTCGCTTAAAAAAAGAAAAAAATGGACTGCCCTCTCCAAAAGATGTTATTAATAAGCGTTAACGAGAAAATAGTGTTATACATGTAACCCCTGGCGGAACTTACTTAACCTAACAGCATCGCTGTAACATTAAAGTTATCTATGATGTTCTCTGTGATGTTCGCTGCAAGCAATCCCATCTTCCTGTCCGGGCGTTTCCTGATTAAAGGTTGCATTCCCTGGCAATGAAGCTTAGAGGAGGGAGGAAAACTAAATTTGTTCGGAAATTACACCTCGGGCCACTTAAACGCTGCAAGAATAACCTTCGCTTGGGTTGCTAAAGGCAACAGACCAAAGAGATGGTTATCTGGCTTGGTTTTCATACTTTGATTGTAATTAGTTGGTTTGAAGGCGCTTGCAGACTGAAGAACTAGCTAACGCAAGGAACTTAGACTGGAAGCAGCAGCAGCAGAAGGCGGGGGAGAGGGGGAGGGGGTGGAACAACTCTAGCGGAAGAGTTGCCTCCCACTCTGCTGGTCCTGCAGAACTAAAAGGATTACGCCGTTCTCTCACTGCGTTACGCTTTATTTGCGAAGTGCGTGACCTCCCCTTGCCTAATGGCCTCCCGTTGTTTCTACGGAACACGGCAATGGCAGAGGGTTCGTTGATTGCATTGGTTGTCTGTAAAGTTAGTGTTTCTGGGGCCTGCATGAGTTTATTTGTCTGGTTTTTTGTGGGTACATCGTTCCATGACGCTGACGTGTCTACGGGTTTATGGCCAATTTTTTGGCGTGGCTTCACTTTTTATATCCGCAGTGTTGCGTTCACTGTCAGTGTGTTTGCACCAAATCTACCCTAAAAATACACTTTTTGTGTCCCTTGCAAGGGCTTGTACCTTGCGAGGTACAAAGGCAGGGTACATACAGAGTATAACATTGCATGGCGTTTGTGGGACATGGGGCGGGTCAGAGACGAAAGTCAATGGCTGGTGGGATGTTTCGAACAGAACAATAACGAACGTTAGAAGGAAGAGCAGCCGATGGGAAATGAAAAAGGTAAAGTGTGAAATAATGTCAGTAGGAAATTCGTGCGTCCAATCGTGCAAACATATTCATAAGGACACTAGCACCTTCTCCTTCACGTGTGTATACACGCACACACGCATAGAAACACACACTTACACAGACATGCACGCTTTCTTACAGTGGTTAGCCCTCCCGCTCCTCCACCCCACTCTGTGGCAGGCTTTGCCGGCGGTCTGGAGACGCAATAGAGCTGGCACCACATCCACTCAGTCTGGTCTGAGCGGAGGTGATCTCCCTTTGGCTGGCGTCCTCTTGCGCGGCGAGTGGTGTTCAATGCGCGATGCAGACTACAGGTGCCTAATATTTCCCGGCGGCATGGCAGGGTGCGTACAATCTTCACAGGTTTGCAGACGATTTCAACGCGCGCGCGATAAAAACGGTATTTTTGCAGCAAGATCTTTTAGCGGGCATGGGAAGGGGTTGTTGCCTACCATATGCACACTTTATGCTCGAAGATATCTCCTCTGTCTGTCCCCGCCGCCAAAAGAAGAGAAAAAGAGCGCTTTAACTATGCTCATCTGGATATTTCATAAGTAATAAATCCTTTGATAACGGATGGCTCTGCTAGCGAAAGCGTCCGACCTGGACGGTGCATGGAGCTCACTGATCTCGCCTTCCAACGCTCCCTCACACCTAGGCAAACCAACCCCCACACCTCGGGCTTTCTCTCTCCCTCCCCCTCTCTCCGCCTTCCCCCTCCCACCCTTTCCTTTGATATGTGCAGATCCACTCAGTTTTATAACAGCGTCAGAAAAAGCAAAGCGACAAACCCCTCAACTTTACATAGACATACCAAATTTTCCAGCTAACTGTAAAAATGCACCAAATTTTCCAGCCAACTATAAAAATGTACCGAATTGCCCAGCCAATTCTAAAAATACCCGCGTCAAATTTCCCAGCCAACTTTTAAAATGTATCAGCTTTCCTAACCATCTGTAAGAAAAATGACATATTCCGAACGCAGATACATAATTAAAAGTGCAACTTCTCACCAAATCCTCACATTTTAACATACCAAATTTAAAAGAAACAACCTCACGCAAGCTGGTTCACTTATACTACTTGCAAAGTACGATATACTTTTTTTTAAAAAAAAGGTGCTGGTGTAAGTGTAATGGATTTTACTGATACCTGCACCTGACCCGGGTCTGGGCTCTCGGCTGTTCCCGACAAAGCGCCCTCCTTGTCACGTCCACACTTTGTCCCATTAACCCTTTGACCAACGGGCCGTGACGGCACGCGTCACTACTAGATTTCTGGCTTCAAAGCGACCACCCACCACCGACCACGGCACGCCACAGGTAACAACAGCAGTCGTTTGCACAACCGCAAACTCTTCCATGTTGCAACCCCGGGCAGTGGAAATGAAGCAAAGTTAACCCAGTCGGTTTGACTGATGTCGATAATGATAATATATTTACACTTCCGCATTTCTCGTCTCAAGCTACAGTTACAGGAAAACAATGTATTTACACGCAATGTGAATGTATGAGGATACAGACCTGAGATCGAAAGGCGCCACCGAAAGATGTACTGATAGCTGGGCGCGCAGATTACAGATGAACATGCGTCTCGTAACAACACCGATATCAGAGAAAATGGGTCTATATACTTTGCCTGAAATCAGCCTTAGTACTTCCTGTCTTATCTTTTGAAGTTAGCTGTTTGGTTTTTGTCTGCAGCAACTGGAGAAAAAAACGACCTCATGACGCGCTCTCTTCTTTTATATAACCCTCGCCTCTGATGTGGCAGTCGGAAGGTTTTCCACCCTGTTTATGATCATGAAAACATATAGGTTTTCGTAAAAAAAAAACAGAGGTCAATGCGTTCGTTGTAAGTCCCAGAACCAAATGCGTGCACAGCATCAGCATGTGAAATCCAAATGGCAATAACAATAACCCTCGTTATCGTCATTATAGTCATCATCGTCAAAGTACTAAAATCGAAAAGCAGACGTGGTGGTGTCCACCTTTGCAGATGGCTTGTGAAGACTGTAAGGTACCCTGATATCAGGACAGGAAATCTCAAACCACGGCTGTCCACCCGTCTGACGGCGAAGACAGGTCTTAATCTCTCCGGCTATCAAAGCTCACCTGCTTCCAGCAGACACGCGACGCAAGACGGTCGTGAGAAATCGGAAGCCCAGCCTGTCGACTCGGCGATTTCTTTTACGCACGCATTATTTTTCTGTCCTCCCTCCCTTGCCACCCCTTCCCCGCCTTCCCTTCGTACGCACATGCACGCGCTTCTTGAATGCTATACAGGGGATCTCCTTACCTCAGAGGTTTACAGGCAGCCAGTCTTGCTCGCACCACATCCCAGTTCTGATCCAAACGGCGATATTATCTCCTGGCCCTTTCTCCTGTTCAAGCTACGGGACTGTGGAAACGGGGTGTCCTTCACCATCTGTTATCAGGATTAACGCGATAGGTTTGTTTGGTCAGCTGCGCCCAGTGGACCCAAGCTGCACACACATTCCGTTCAGTCGCTCGCCCATTTATTCAGTCCTTCGCGCGTACATATAGGCTCCAAAGTGAAATCACCGACCGTACTGACTTAATTATTGAAATAAAACTTTCTCACGACTCCCCCACCCCCACCCCCGCACTTCTACCCCGCGACCACGTCAAGGGGAGTGATCTGTCACGTGATATTCAGTGTCGGAGATAGGACAGTGTTGCGAGAGTGTCTGCTGTCACGCCATGTACAGCGTCCGAGACGAAGCGGACACGCTCTCTCACGCGCGTGCCTGCCAGTGTGCGTGCGTATATGTGCCATGGGTACGTAGATATCAACCTATTTAGTTCACGAACTGAGTTTAAACTGAAAACGAACCTGTACAGTATACACAACAAGAAGTACGTTCGGATTTCTTTCAAGTTTTGGCCAAGATATTGTCTTTAACAACAACAACCCCAAAACCCTAAAATTTTATATGCAACCCGGCAGCTTTTGCATTTTGTTTTACAATGATATAGATGGCAGAGAGAAAGGGGATGGCGAAGTGGTTAGAGTGCTGGCCTCCGAAACAAAGGGGCTGGTTCAATGCCAGCCGCACCACAGTTTTTCCAGCTCATCCAGGTGAATCACAAAAGGTAAGGCAAAAGGATGTGCCTTACGGTGATGGCTGACAGAAGCTTCGGGATCTGATACATTCTCTACGACCTAAAAACAGCTCACGGAACAATCTATACCTGTTAACGGTTTATCCTCTAATAGCAGAGAAGCAAGAGATGAGACGGGATGGAACCCAGGTTGGCTTTCGGAAGATCTGGTGTGAATTCTATAAAACCTGCTCAGAACTGCAAGGGAGGGCGTCCCTCCGAAGAGACTAGTCACGAAGACTTCAAAGATTTCCAAGCACAGGAGCGCGTTTGAACTTGCAGCATTCGCGGCTATCTCAAGAACACCGTCGGAAGCCCATCGCCGCTATACTTTCTACTAAATCAAACAGAGCAGGAGGTCAAGAGGGGCGAGGTTTATCTCCATCAATTTACACCAATATTCGTCATTAACCTGCAGCCCCACTTCCTGCGTGGGGTGAGAAGGCGAGAGAGAGAGAGAGAGTTATAAGGTCTGGGTGGGGATTCCTAGTGCCCCACGCGTCTGATGATGCCCGGCGCTGGCCTGTATCAATGTGCAGACGAACGGAGAGCTGAGGAGCAGAGGTTGGAGGCGGGACCTCACAGTTTTCATCACTTGCCGACGACAGCTGTGACTTCTGAGTGATTTGGTCTGTGTGATCTACGGACGGGCCACTAGAGATGTCAGGTATCAAATTGCGTCCAGCGGGAGTTCGGGAGGACGCTGCTGCTCACTGTAGCTTGTGTCTGTCCCTCGTGCAGTGTGTCTGGCACCATGTCGTGGTGACCGCCGGAGATGTAAACTGCAAACTTACAGCCCTTCAGGGCAGTGCGGTTTGTGTGTGCGTGTGTGTGTGTGTGGGGGGGGGGGGGGGGGGGATTGAGTGGTAGGAACAGAGGAAGACGGAGAAAGCATGGAAAGGAAAGAACCAGCGAGCGAGAGACAGACTCACCGACGAAACGAGCGCACTGCCGAAAAGAAAAATGTCTAGATGGATCACGATTTTTTTTAAATGCGTGCACTCTGCATTCACTTCCTCGAGTCATGTGACTTCCTCTTCATAAGAGCGCACTTAAACAGAGTTTTAAAACGGCACTTTCATCCCTTCAGCCACGTTTGCCAACAACATATTTCAGGTAGTTAAGAAGAATGTCTCCCAGTCTCTCCACACACACCCCCGCCCCCACCCGACCGGAATCATGTGGCGGCTCCTCGGGTCTTTTTTTTTTTCTCCATGGCGCCGGTTCTTCCCTTGCGCGCTCCCCCCCCCCCCCCCACCTTGCCCCTCATGCGCCCCCCCCCCAAATTTTGTAAAAGGTTTTCACTAAAGTATGTGTTGATAGCTTCCACTGACGGTTTGCAGTCTGTATTCTCATCCAGTCGAGGTGTTTGACAAAACCCCTTTGGAGTTGCCCCACTGGCCTGCTTTGCAATTTGTGTTCCGATTTCATCGCCCGGGGGTTCAAAACCAGCGTCACACGGTTTAGGAATGAAAGACACTGAAAATGCTATTTTAGAGAAATCCAACCAGACGCTCGCTATACTAAAGTTTAAGGAAAATATTTCTTTTTCTTTATGAATAAAGATGTAACTTTTTTTCTTCCTGTATTTGAGTGAACTTTCAACATCAAAAGGAGACTGTCACACAAACGCCTCTGTACAAACTAACCTAATAAATGAAGATAATGCGTATCAAGGTATGTACGTTCTGTTGAGTACGTCTTAGAAAAAAAAATATATATATAACCCGATCCATACGTGTATATACTGCTGAGAACCAGGAAATGCGAATACAACCCATGCACAAGCGTATCATACAGGCCTTTGAATCAACGCTCTGTTTATGAGAATATAATTGTAACTTAATTAAACCATGCACGTGCGTGCGCACACACACAGGCACATGCACACGCGTGCAGATACGCACAGGCGCGCGCATGATCCAATGAACTGAAGCGATGGGTAGAGGCCAACCCAACATCACATTTACTTTCAGACTGGTGCCGCGACCAGATTACATCCCTGCAGTCCGTTACTGTCTTCAGTAGACTGCCAGCGTGTGCAGTTCTGTTTCAGGTAACAAGAAAAAGAACTTGGCCTTCTTCAGGACAACACAGATTAATAACAAAATTGTTTGTTTGTTTTGCCGCGGGATGCGTGTTTCCTTTTCCCCTCTCGTTTTCATTTTATTAATATAAAATGGGTGTCTTACTGATTGAATATCTCAAAGGAAATGAAAAAGAGGAAAAAGGAAGGCAATGAAAGGAGACGACAGAAAAGAAGGAAAATAAAGGAAAATAATTTTAAACTCTCAGAAACGGGACAGCACTTAATTAAAAACCCATCTACATTTTTATTTGTCGTTATACTCCGACAGAAAGCCACAGACATTTACTGCGTTTTACAGATCAAAGACATCCGAACATTCCAAAGTCTTGTTTCTTTTTTAATGTTAACGTGCGTCACGAGTGGTGGGACTCAGCGAATGGCGCCTCCCGCCCCTGCAGACGTTGATTCAAACGGACCTGGGCCCGCCCTCCACACAAGAGCAGCTACCTGCATATACACGCAGTGTTTACAGATGCTACACAAACTGTGACGTGATTTACCGGAGCACACCTGGACAAGCCGTGTGTGTGTAAGCGCACGCGTACAGTTTGCCCACCTTTAGGATGAGTAAACTGATGTACGTGCATGCTGGGCCATCCGGTTCCACACCTGTCCATTGCGAACTTCACTGCTCTTCCTCTTGACTATTCTATAGGTCCCACTGTGTGCAGGCGCGTGTTTATATACATTAACACACACATATATATATGCGTTTGTGGTGGACCGTGCAATAGTGTGGTCTGGTGTGCTGTGTGTGCGTTTAAAAGGATGTGAGAGAGAGAGAAAAGTGCGCAAGCCAGCATTCGTCCATTCGGTGATAATTAAGAAAACATATTTAAGACTTTCCTAGCCTTATGATGAAGATGGAGGGTGCTGGGGGCGGGCTCTAGGGTACTGTAGTGACATGTCGTTTCTTACACTCCGTGTTTCATAAAAGATATTAAAATTAATCCACTGAATTAAATTAATCCACTGACCCGGCACAGGTGAAAGTGATAGGTCAGCGGAAACTTCAATCGGTCATTGACCGAGAACTGACCCTTAGGGACAGAACTGAATAATTGTTTTAAAAAAAGATGACCTAAAAACCCGGTTAATGACAGGAAACTAATTAATTGATTGCAACGATCGATGGGCTCCAAAACGTGGTCTGCGCCCCGTCGCACGCACTTACGTGACACGCACGCGCAACCATGCTCGTGCACATGAGAAAGGCGTCCTCCTTAGCGTGCCAGATGACACCGCTCAACCTCGTCTTACTCTGATCTCATTACAGACTGTCCGGCATCGCCCGACAGACGACGGCCGCGCCATTTTCCCTGCTGGCTTCACCCCATCCGTGACTGTACATCGACACTCGCTTTAAAGGACCGCAGACGAGCATCTTTGTCCGATTGTTTCGTTCCGGATCACTCTTCAGAGCCGCTAACTTCAGCATCCGCCCTCTGCGGGCTGACACCAATCGGCCCAGTTTCTGAATTAGCTAATAACGACGTGGTTTAACTAATTCATCCGCTAATCGGGCCAGACAGGAAAACGTGCACCACTGCACAGGAATAGGGTGGGGATTTTCTTTACTCTGTGTGTGTGAAGGAGAGAGGTGGGGGGGGGGCGGTTAGGGGATAGGGCAACGGGGCTGTGGATTCTCTGTTAGGTACATACCTTCAATACGAACATAATATGAAACAAGAAAGATTGCGAATTGCCAAGTGAGAAGGCCGAGGGTCATCAAGCGCGACCCCATTGTTTATGGAAGACGCCACAGCGGCGTTTGACTTGATGCTGACGCTACATTAAACAGTATATTGGTCTCTGGACTGGCCTTGATGTCAACCGACATTGTTTTGTGGGACAGGTGGGCTGTTCGGAGCTCGACTGCCTTGAGCAAGAGTTACTGTGAAGCTCGCTCACTCACTCAGATGCTCTCACTCCCTCGCGAATGAATGAAAAAAAAAAACACCGAATGAATAAGAGATCGGACTGAGAGGACAGGGAGGACCACGCCAATGGGATGAGAGAAAGAGAACCAGTTTTTCCCGTGAAACTTAAGAAAGAAGCAAAACCGACATAAATGTGTGGGAGGTTTTTTTTATAAGAACAGTATACACATATACATGAAAATAGCAAGGAGCAGGCAGCTGTAGTCACAACGATGCTTCACTGGACAGGTGGTTGACAAATTTAGCAATGCAACTCGAGAAAGATTATCCTCCCACTTCTGACGCTCTAAAGTCTGAAATAGCCTAGCTGAGTGTTCTATTTCGAGAAAGGGTATGCTTTAACATCGTTTTTAAAATGTCGATGGTGTATAAGCAGCAGGTTTATTTCGTTGCTGAGGTGCAGTAGTATAAGTCTTGTGGTGAGAAAACGTAATGCCGAGGAGTGGAAGTGTCACATGTCACTCCTAGGGTATCACCTGTCACTCTTAGTTGAGCCTGCTAGGTCCTCCCCTTCTCTTCACACTTAGGTAGGTGGGTGATACGCCATTGGTCAGGGCAGCTGCCCTGCTCCACTTAGTCTGACCAGAACTGGTTTACTCCAGGTTAATGCGTCAGAACGCCTACTACTTAAGGAGGCAAAAAACGCGATTAGAGGGAGAGGGACAGAGATGACAGGACATGGAGAGAGATTTAATGTAGGAGGACCAAGAGAAGCGGACACGTGTAGATCCACGGACCTCTACCCCCCCGCCATTTTAGCCAAGACGAAAGAGCTTCAGCTAGCAATCACGCGATTACACTGGGTTGTATTTCGCCGACAAGTCTACAAGACAAAGACTCGTAAGTGACTACTGCTGTTGCGCCTTATAGGACTGCTCTCACCATAAACTTATC
This sequence comes from Lanistes nyassanus, assembly GCA_004794575.1. Taxonomy (NCBI): domain Eukaryota; kingdom Metazoa; phylum Mollusca; class Gastropoda; order Architaenioglossa; family Ampullariidae; genus Lanistes; species Lanistes nyassanus. The sequence goes on from SMGT01013566.1 coordinate 288,718, forward strand.
CTAGAGTCTGGGACTCGGGTTGAATTAAGATAGGTGGTTCCATCCTGCCGGAGACAGCTAGTGGCCGGACGTATGTCAAAAGGGGAGGTAAGAGTGTAGTGCGGATCTCGGCCGTGTCATAGCTTTCTTGTTGGTCGTTGAATAGCTTTAGAGCTGTGTATTGCAGTAAAGCTGTTGGTTCAGTAGTGAGAAGAGTAGGTGCTCTGTTGTTGGTCACTTATTGATAGCTTTAGAGCTGAGTATGGCAGAAGTTGTTTTAATAGTAGTGACAAGAGTAGGTGCTCTGTCGTTGGTCACTTTTTGATTCAGTTTGTACAGCTTCAGAGTTGTGTATCGCAAAAGTAGCGGTTTCCGTAGTGACAAGAGTAGGAGCCCTGTTGTCGGTCACTTACTGTATGTGTGTATTGAGCGGGATCATAGACCGTTTGGCAGTTTTATTTCCCCTCCGGAGTGTGATTATCTCTTTGGTCTGATGACGTAATCAGGCAGCGTCTTACCCTAGACACGAGCAAGGCGATTCTTTGTAAATAATCTGTAGATATACTTGATGTTGTCGAGCCAGTTAGTGTTTGAAATATATGTTGAATAACAGTTCGCTGCAGTTGTGTGTTTTACGAGGGTGGGGGCGCTTGAACTAGTAGTGTTTTGCCTGTGTGAGACTGAGCGAACGTGTCAGAGTATGAGAATCTTTCCCCTCGGTAGATTTCTCTAGTTATTCACATTATTTCATAGCGTCGTCACCCTCTGGTGTAGAAACCATTGACTTGTTGCAGTAAAGGTTTTGGTGACGATTGCTCAATTAAATCTACATTTTTACGGGATCACCATAAAAGTTTGTCCAGTAATTCTGAGAAGTCAAGTCCAATAAGTCAAGGTACTGCCCGCCACGTCACAGGAAGGAGGGAGGGAGTAAGGGGAGAGAGATAGCAACGACAACAACGGCACAGGGTGGTATACTGCAGTTTTTACTTTCGGTTCCATTGCGAGTGGGTAAACACTATGACGGCCTCAAGTAGTTCGATTCTACTGAACAAAAACGGTGATTTGAGAAACGCCCAATCGTCTCTCTCATCTGTTCCATCCTAATTAAACTGAGCCGTTTGCCCGGTCGCTAATTCGCAACAGCGCTGTGACCAACTCCAAGCTGGCACAGACGTTTTGATCCCAAACTAGGCAAATCAAATCACGTTTTGGTCGCAGATGCTTCCTAAACCCGTGCAACGGATTTCTCGTAAAGATTTTGCGAAAACTTCAAAATTTCGTAACAAGGAAACACAAGCCCACATTGGGAAAAAACTCCAACATATCGTCATTTACGCAAGATATGCGTGCTTCGCTTTTGAGTGAAACGCACGTTTCCGGGGAGTTTTAGTTTCTTGAGAGCTTTATGCCACTTTATACAAACATTCGTACTGTCCACCAGCAATTATCCACTCGGACAGCAAGTGAGCGAACAGATAGGAAGGTGAGAATCCACATGCAGTTAATGCCGTCAGATAGCCTATAACATGATTATGTGGGACCAGCTCTAGAATTCCTCTCTCTCACACACACACACACATACACAGTCTGCAAAAATCCTGCGGCAGTCCCGCACGCTGATCGACCTGTGCAAAAAATCTTTTCCTGTATACTGCGGCCGCACTTACAGAAGGTACGCAGTGGCCAAGCCTTCTCACTTCCGGATGCACTCACGTCACTTCCTCCCAGCATTTGCATATCTTTTACCAATAATTAGCACCCGTTGTGCGTCTTTTCTTTCTTTTTTTCTTTCTATAACTTAAAACTGCTTTACCATCGGAATTGTTATCATTCCAACCAGATCTTATCAAAGTCACTACGCCAACAAACACATAAGCTTGCTATACTGCATAAACAAATAACACAGAAGCTGCTCAGGGTAGAAAAACAGACTAGGGTACAGATCGTGAAGATAAACATTGACAGCGCGGTTGAGTTTCAACAGTACAAAAGAATAAAGCAAAAGAAAAAATATTTTCCGAAAGCTATTCATCTTCAAGCAGAGTACTGTTAGGACCCAGCCCTTCTAAACAAAATCTGTGCCGAAGCTACTGAACTCTCAGATCAGCAGACCGTACACATTTGATCCTAAGTAATCCTGTGTGGTGAAAAAGGATTGGAGCCAAACACATCTATGGACATGGTTGTGTTAATCTTACAGTGCGTGGAGCATATAAGCATATCAAACAACAACAACCAAAAACAAAGTATGATGGCAGACAGAAGTAGGCACGGGTCTTTTCTCAGACTGCACTGCTTTTCTATATCACACTGAAACATTGTTCTTCCATCTGTTCCTACAACCGTTCCTCCATCCGTTCCTACATTTTTACAATCCTAACCCTAACCCTAACCCTACAGGCGTCATGTAAGCAGTTTATCTGCTTAATTCGTATATTTTCGTGATCTGTTTTACCAAATTTCTTTTTCCTTTTGTCCTGGCTTTTGTTTTGTAATATTTTAATAGTTCTTTCACCCGATAACAGACGGAAAGATCTGACTACAGATTCGTTAACTTTTTTTGTAAACAGAAACAACCAGAGAACCTTAAAAGCCTAAGACCGGCGAAGTGAAGCGTTGCAATTCAATGATCAGACAGCAGCAATAAAGACGGGCCACACGCAGAACGGGAGTCCTGCCGAAAGCTCATTCCAGAGCTTCGTTTCTTCGGATGCGTTTTGGTTGCAGTGAAGAAGACATTTCTGGTGAGATAAATCCAACGGCAAAGAATCTTATTTTCTTCTACATTCAACTTTCCGCACCGAAGTATACGCACGCAGAACACAAAAACAATCACAAACGAATGCACGCTTGCATATATCACTTACGCTCTCATAAAAGAGGCATGTAGGTCGCTGGATTATAATCAAAGCCCGGCTTGAAACTGGAAACGGCTGACAGGTTCCTACCTTCCGAGACACTCGGTTTCACGTGTTTTCAGCAGCTGTGGATGTAACAACAATCCAATTCATTGTCAACGTCTTTAATCTTTCTCTTTTTGAGCTGTTGCAAAATGCAAGTTCTGCCAGTTCACAAATGCATCATTCATAATGTCAGGCCATACATCAAGTATAATGAGCATATGCTAACCAAATGAGGGAAGCCACATGCGTGCTGTGCTTGCAAGTAGTCGAGGCAGGATATTTCTGTCATGCGCAGACAGGAGAGGGAGGGCCAGCCAGGAACAGGAAGAGCGGGGTCTGACCTCCAGGGCAGATTTCTGCTACAGACACGCACACACAGGCATACGCATGAAAGCACAGAAAGAGAGACACCTAGGCACATGCACACAGGGACCCATACAGGTAAGTCCTCATCACATCCCACTCCCGCGGCTTAGGTTGTGTGGGGAAATGTGGGATGCAGCTTCCGACAATCTCTGCCATCCAGCTCTGTCGTCTGCTATCCATAGAAGAGCTGGGGTGCCAAGCGCTGGGATAGATAAGTACAGGAACATATTATGCACTTAAGATCATAAACTTAAGGACAGACTGAACATGCCCAATGCTGTGCGCGTGTGTCTGGGGTGGGTGTAGAGGGTGGATGAGAGACCAGGAAATGCGTGCGAAGCAGCAGGGGTTGCTGGAAGGAGAAGTCAAGCGGGTGCATGTTTAGTAAGATGTTTCCGGGCTGCCTTCACGCGCCTTCAGAAACTGTTTTCCACAGCACCAGCGCGAATGGCAGGCCGGGAAATGAGAAGCGTATTGTTATGACAGAGCAGTCGTGCGGCCGCGTGTCGCGTTGTAGACCACAGAAGTCAAAGGCCTTTGCCCGATACAGGAAGACAGTGACAGAAAAGAAAAATGACAACGAGGGGAACAGAAGAGAAAGAGAGGGGAGGGGGAGATAGAGAGACGGACACAGGTAAGCGAAGACAGCGAGACCACAGAGATAAAGAGAGACGGAAGAGAAGACATGAGAAAGAGAGCCCAAAAAGAACTCAAAGAGACTGGCTGGATTTGTCAGCAGTTTAGGCCATTTCACGGGTGGGGATGGATTTGGGGACATGTAGCTAAAACTTGCAGTGAAGAGTCCACACGAAACGATCAGCTGCAGGAAGAAAGTGCAGAGAAAGTTTGATATTCACGGAAGGAGGGGTGGGGGGCTGGTGTGTGAATGTAATCTGCACAGCGTTTTAATTCTAAGACACAATCCTTGTCCACTGCTGGATGCAAACCTACAATCTCGACACGAGGGGTCCATACCCTTTCAGTGAACCCCAACAGAGAGAAAGATGAGAGAGAATCCGCAGCCAGGTCTGCACCTTCACAAGCGAAACAGCTGGTGAGTACCTTCGCAGGAGACAGGTGCCCACAAAATAATTAGCATTCTTGTGCGCGATATATGCCAGACTATCAGACAGCCCACCCCAGAAACGCTGCGTGTCAGCACTGACGTCTGCACGAGTTGTTGTCTTCACTCAAGATTCCATAAAGTACTCGACAGTCAGCTCGACAGGAACTAGCGAGACCCTGAAGTTGCCTTGGGTCACCCGTACATGTAGTCTGTACCTAGAGAGCTTATGTATACCCTGGATTTCTTGATGGATCTATTGTTTGGATAAAACTGTCAAGCAATCTGAAATGGAAAGAAAAACAGGAAAAAAAAAGGAGGAAAAGAACGTGGCACGAATGGGGTTAAGACTGTAGTCTGTTAATAGAAAATTGTGTTACTGCCAAGTTTTAACGCATAATGCAGACCAGAGCAAGCTACAAGGGACTGCAATTGTAATTTTGTTAGCCGTGTCGGTGAGTAAGAAGTCAACGTTTTCAATGTTGTTGTTCAAGCAGCGAGGCGGTTGACATCGTTATAGTTCAACACAAACATGTTTGCGATTCTATCAAACAGGTGAGGAGGCGTCTTGCTTAATGACACATAGCTTGCGACAGTTGAATCTGGAATTATCTTTCAGGCGTGCGTTCCGGTTTTCCACACCTGTAGTAGGTGCGGCGTTAGCGCTCTGTACAGCTAATGTACATATCAATGACGGGCGCAAGTGCCTCTAGAGACAACGTGAAGGTTATGCAAAAGCGTCCAGCCGACCGTGACAAGATGCGCTGAGGTAACAGGTAGGTTAAATGTAGGCAGCACCGGTCTGTCGTGTCTCCGTTTCAAAAGGGGGATTGGGAGAAGGTATTCACTATTTTGACGCACGGAGCCGTGAACTCGCATATGGACAACACCTGGTCCACAAATGCACGAGACTTGTGCTACCGAATTCTTAAAGAACAAAAGCGAGAGAGGATTAGATCAGCTTGTCGTCGTACCTGACTGTGACACGGCCACTAAGGAGTTAAGGCGTCGCTTACAAAGATAGCGACACAGTTTCTCTATTCGTCTCGCCCTTTTCTTTCTTTCTTTCTTATTTTGGGAAACTGGATATGCAAATGTTAAATTATTTATCTACATTTTGTCTCTGCACGCATCCCAAAATCTCTTTTTTTAAATAAAAGTATTCCCGGTGTCTAATCTTGGCTCAGTTATCTCCTTGTCTGCTGAGTTGGCACCAGCACACACAACGCTGGCATGACTGCTATAAACAGCTCTACATTTTGCAGGCAGCGATGCACACCACCCCACCCCACGACCCCATCTCACCACAAAAAACGTAAGGACCGATCAAGAACTATTGGAACAACGACTTGTCTCCCGAAGACAGCACCCTGATGAAGCTGCCAGAATGCACCGAATGTCTCTCCATTCAGTCTTTAAATGACAAAAAAATATCTCTGGTATTTGTGCTTCTGCATCTGAAGGTAGACACTTTCTGTAAGCATTCTAGCAACATGAATGAAAGACCGCTGGTGCTTGTGCACCGTTTAATTAGCTGGGCAGTTTTTATCGGCGCTAGACAACTGACAGCGGCATGTGTGTGCCGACAGTACGTACAAAGCTGGACACAACTCTCTTCACGTGAAAGCTATGGGGTGTCAAGAAAAGGGAATTCGCGTGCATTTATATCATACATTACACGACACAGAATCAATGAGCTTTCAACTACAATGACGTGCGGAATGGGTATAAAATTCATGATGAAGCTACAGAATGAATTTTTTTTAATCTATCTGTACCATGCATCATATAGATATAGCACGGAACTATTTCATATAGACTAGTGTTGTATGTAGTTCTAGAATGGAATGATATACCTAAAGACTTGAATTATATGTGTATCACAAAGTTCTATGCAAATTCTACTCATGGCGCCACACAGAAAACAAGGACTGTAGCATATATAATATATATATATACTGAGTCATATGCCGTTAACAAATCTCGCCCTCACACAGTTACCTTCCGCCTGTGTACCATCACTCGCTTTATCTGCAAGTGGCAACGGCGCTTACGTACTATACATACGATGCTGTCAAAATAGGAAACATTTATCTTAACCTATTCACGGCGTATTGAATAAAGTGGATATTTATGCCCACAAAGTTTGCACACGAGAAACTTGCCACACCTGCGTGTTTGGCCAACATGGGAATACTAAACAAATTACGTCTCGAAGAAACTGTTTTCATCCACACGCAGTCGCAACCTATCGCAAAGCATTAAAAAGTCACGTGACTTATTTGACCTAAGTGGGATCGACTTTCATCGAAGTACACGTATTTTTACCTAAGATCAATTTTGTGACCAACTAAGCGTGCCGTTCTACGAATGCCTGGGAGCAGACCTTGTAGAAACACTATAAAACAATCAAATCCATAGCTTCAGTAAACGTTTTGGGGACGGCACCTGTCGAGCAGCAAAGAGTTCACAAAAAGCTGATGCGAGTCCCTTAAACCCGGTCAGCCTGGCTGCGGTTTGCAACAGATACCCCTAAGACATGAGCCGACAAAAAAAATCTGCCATGACCCCTTACCAGCTACGACACTTACTTCCCCCCCCCCCCTTAAAGATACCTGCCTAGCGGTATATTATTATTAGGAGGAGAGGTGTCGAGTGGGAGTGTGACGTCACAAACCTTTCGAACTTGTAATTCTGGACAAAGGTCGTCATTTTTTTTGTAATACTACACGCTTACTGGCGCGGGTCATTCAACACCTTGCCGTAAGCCACTGGCGATCGAGGAGTGTGGTGATGGCCAAGTGGCAAGGAGGGAATGACAAAAAAAAAAAAAAAAACGAAGGTACCGTGAAATTTACTAGACGCCCCGTTACTGATAACACCCGTTAAGCCCAGTATTGGCCAAGGGAAATAACCAAGGGCTACAGGGAGCTGGTGAAAGATACGAACTTCAATCAAACCTGCGCGACGCACGTTAAAGGAAGAGGACATCGGGGGGCGGAAGCTAAATCCAGTCTTTGACAAGCGGATTTTCATCCCCGCGCCACAGGTCACTTTAGAAGATTTATGGCCTGGTCTTGGGAACAGAAATCTCTTTAGCACGTAAATGTTTCAAGCGAGACGTTGCGAAATTCAGCAAGTGGATCCACTACCCTTCGTTTCCTGCACCACTACCTCTTCCACAGTCGTCTCCGCACCGAATAAGCATGTCTAGTTAGCTTTTAGTGCCACCGTCATTTGGTCCCGTATAGGCCAACAAACAGATTCTTTTGTTTTTAAAAAAGCGTTTTTTATTCAATGCTCATCTCCTGACCGACAAACAAGCACCTCGGAGCACAAGAAAAAGAAGTTGTTGTGGACGGCGCACTGCCCAGCAAGGCGACGTCGGCCGATAGTCTAAAACTGTCGGCCTATGGTCTAAAACTGTTCGCCCATAGTCTACAACTGTCGGCCCGTGGTCTAAAACTGTCGGCCCATAGTCTACAACTGTCGGCCCAAAGTCTACAACTATCGGCCCATAGTCTACAACTGTCGGCCCATACCCTAAAACCCTCGACCCGTGGTCTAAAACTGTTCGCCCATAGTCACAACTGTCGGCCCGACTGCCAGCAGTCACTGCCTCGAATGCTGCGTGGCTGCTCAGGTCGTCATAAGACACTCCGCCAACGTCACTCCTGACCCGTTGGTATCAGTTCCAATGACAGCAGATCTCGTTTCTTCAACTCGGACAACACATTTTGCCTGCTTATCTTTTTTAATTCTGATGTCGTTCTGCTTTTCCCCCACACATACACAACATAACATACACATTTTCTTTAAAAAATTGAAACGCGTGCACGGACACGGAGCACACGCAAACGTTTCTAAAGAGCAGTGTTGTAAACGTGTTCACAGGGTAGGAGGATTATGCTGTAGTAAAGGGAGGGGTAAGTCGGGGCATGCCGGGGAGGGGGGAAGGGGGGAAAGATGGGCAAAAGGTGACCGTGTAACCGCGGATTTATTACAAGATCAAAGGACGTTATTTTTGTTAAAACCCATTCTATGCTCTGTTTGCTGGGTCGTGTGGACTGTTGTATTTAACCCTGCCCTCGCCTCCCAGACCCCGATGGCGGTAACCTTTGATGTAATCAGGACTTTATTTCTTTTTTTCGTTCCATATCTTCTGAAGACATCCACCACCACCACCACCACCCAAAAAAAAAAAAACTCGTATGCCTCACAATAACCCCCTAGTTTCCCACTCCGATCGTCCAAAAAATAATAATAAAAAACTTTCCGACTCTTCGCTTCAGAGGATTGCTAGCAAACATCCTTGTCATTTCACGGCTGGAATGGTTTTGGACTGACACAAGAATGTCTGTAACCGAACGGCGCTGGCGATGAGGGGCTGGATGATGCATGCCCATGCGCCGTGAGAATGGAAGCAGACTGGCACTGCCGAGCAGCTGCTGGAGGCGCAGACAGACAGGCAGATAGTAAACACGTGCCCCCGCCAGCCTTTCGACTTTTCTAACGGCATGTCAGAAAGGATGGCTTGAATGGCGATGATTCTACAGAGGACGTTTACGAAGAGGCTAAGGTACTGCGAGGAGGAAAGGGATTCCGCAAAGCGTGTGTGTGCGTGTGTGCTTGTGCTTCCTCTCTGTGTCAACGCACGTTCTGGGACCGTCTGCAGCGATGCGAACAGACGGTTAGGATATCCACAGTTTGATAAAAGGCAGTTTGACGAATGGAGGAGAGTGTAAACAATCCAGAACATTAGCTGGGGACTAACTCAATCGCCTCTAGGCTTTTTTTGTGTGTGCCAATCCTAGGATATAAATGCTGTTTTATGCCCAGCACAGCAACTCGAGTCTGCCGATGGCAGACGCAAAACTGGAGACACAGGAGCGGTGATTTTTAAGTTCTGCGTTCTCTAGACCTGCGTATATGTTAAATCACCATTTAACCCCGAGTTTGACATTCAAATAATCTGGGTGACAAAACAGGGTAACTAGATTCTCAGAGCGGGGTGGGGATGGGGGTGGGGGTTCTTAAACACCCCAGCCCCCGTTACCAAGTTATATGAGAAACCCAAGCACCAGACCAAGCAAAAACTGAACTAAAGATCTGTCAGCACAAAATGAGGAAGATGCCTACCAGCAGAAGAAAACACACAACCAGTTGTGCATGCTACTTTCTGGCGCTTTGACAAGACAGTGAAAGTTGAAATGCAGTTTCCAGGAATGAGCGAGTAATTGTGGCGGCTGGAAATCTTGGCAGTCTGTGACTGGTATCTGCTAGCATGAAAGGAAAGGAGGCGGGAGTATTTTGTTAATTTGTGGAGGGTCTAAAGGACCGATTTTTTTTTTCGAGTGTTTAAATAAACAGTGGCTTGGCTGACTCATTCTTCTGTCCAGCAGTCTCTACAGCGTCAGATATCTCACATGTGCATGTTGTATTATTATTATTTTGTATGAATCGGCATATCAGCAGTACAGCAAGTAAAATTATACAGTTTATACAGAAATATACAGTCAGATGCGTTTAACCAGTACACAGCAACCACAGCAGCTTTACAACCCTGCCAGCCGCCGGAGAGGAGCAATGTGACCGAGTACGTGTGTTCACGCATTTTTCATTTCAGACAGTGAAAATGCAAATAGCGCAAGATGATCTTGAAGGCATATAAAGTTACCCACTAAAGGCTGACCATTTTAATAAACATAATGGAGTCATGGATTCCCCACCACCCCCTCTCTCTCTCTCCACACTTTAAAAAGTCCACAGTTGTCTTGATAGTGGCCTAATTTCTAAACTTATAATTGGATGAGCGCTCAGGGTGAAGTCCTGTGAGTCAAACATTTACAACGTTGTATGACGGCTGCCAACGTCAGACATAAAAGTTAACGCGGCGCTCCTTTTTTTCAGCAATTTTGTGCGTACGGTATTCATGTCTACATTGTACAGTTCTGTCCGAAACAACGCTTAGAAACCAATGCCCTATTGCGCAACACTGCGCACGCCGCTTCGTCACCTTACGTCACTTCCGACATGTGAGTCTGCAAGGCTTGCTTCAGAGCACAGAAAGAAGGGAACCTTAAACGAGTTGCTATTGCTATACCCCCTTCTCGCCTTTCTTCTGCATGCAATCGTCTCCATCTATCTTGTTTGTGTCGAAGCGAGAAAATGACGGATGCCTATTCGTACCTGAACTCGAAATCACTCGTTGCATGAACAGTAAAATAAAAAACCGAAACCCATTTCATTGCTACACAGCTACCTGACGTCCACGCGTGCATACGTAATGCGCACATGCAAACTCGTCTGTCTGCATGACGCAAGCAGAGGTAGATGTGGATCAAGTTTAACAACTTTTTAAGACGCTTAGACGTCAGAACCAATTCAGTGGGGGTGAAACGTGGCTTATGTAAACTGAGCAGTTCTCAACCCTGTTCCCCCTCTCACCTTTAACCCGCACCCATTTCATCATCTGGTTTCATTCCCTCCCTCGCCCCTCTTAGCAAGTCTAGAAAGAAAGAAAGAAAGAAAGAAAGAAAGAAAGAAAGAAAGAAAGAAAGAAAGATCTACTAAATGTGTCTTTAAAGGATCGGGTCACTACCCGAAAACGTGAGTGTACCTGAAGGTGTCCCTGTCCATGGCCCACTGCTGACTTCACCCAGTGATACCTGGCAGAAGTTGTCGAAGCGCACACAACACAGGTGAACGTATCTCCTATTGATATCAACTGGCAACATTTCCCTGGAAAAGCTTCCGTCGCACCAAACTTTTGACAGCTTTCTGAGTCATCTGCCCTTGATAACCCGGCAACGAGTGAACTGTTCGCATTTCCTGCCAGCTATACATGTCTCCTACAAAAGACCTTGCGACAGTCAGATCACAAGCCAAACGCTTTTTACTTCGGATTGCTTAAGGTCAGAGAGGTGGTGGGGGGGAGGGGAATGCGGTGGAACACTGGCTGGGGAGATCACTCCATACAGGCCATACATCCCCTGTCAAAGGCCTGACGACTTCGTCAGCAACTAAGGCATGACAACATGCAGTCGACCCTGTCACTTCAGCAGGTATCATAGACAGCAGAGAAAGTTTTGCGGCCGATCTGAACTCTCTACTGTCGAGGTAGCACGCGGTACCCGCTGGCCACTTACCGCCCTTTGCCGTGGGTGAAAAAGTAGCACTCCAGTGGGGTTTAAACATTTTACCGCATAAAGCATCAGCTTATTTCTGTTCACAAACCTTTATGATTTCGTTTTCGCAGGTTCTGCATACCGCACTTTCTTCACCTTGATCTAATGCCCCTGAAATCCATGACCAGTGAAGCAGTAAACTGGTGATGTAAATAAAACGCTCAGGTTCGACTCCCGTTGGTCACAGCTGCATATACTTTCCCCACTTTGATGCAGAAGGTCATTTTACTCGCGCGCTGTAAAAGTTTGCAATGCCCACCGGCTTGAGGCACGCATGTGCGTTGTATCGAGCGTGCTGCGCATGCGCATGCAAGAACAGATAATTATAGGTTAAGCCATGACCTCTACACGGCCTCACAATGAGCGGTCAGCAGTCATTCCGTGCTGGTCGATAGCTGAGTGGTAGAGCCATCGGGTTTCACAGATAATAAGACGCAGGTTCGATACCCTTATTAGCATACGATTTTTCTGGAGGGATTGGGGTTCGGGGTAGGGCTAGGGCTTGGTATTGGGTATGGCTTCTGTTTATATGTATAAGTTCAAACGCAAGTCCGCGAACGTAAGCGGAATGAAGGTGGTGTGCGCATGCGTGCCCCAAGTCGGTGGGAATTTGTGACTCGCGTCCCGGAATCACTGTGACTGCCTCCAATACAGATCACTTGCTCCCCACTCCGCGGCATCAGGTGAAAGTCGGACATACACTCTGCACACAGGCGACACGCAGCACGTAGGCGGTATGCGGCGCGGCACGTAGGCGATACGCGGCACGTAGACGACACCCAGCGTAACGCTTGCATGTGCCACGTTGCGATATGCGGCTTGCAAATGGTCCGCGGCAGTGGAGGGAACATGGGAAGCGGTGACAATACGAAGCTCGAACTTCCCAAACGGCGCTGCAGCGACAAGAGGCTTGGATGCGGCATGTTGCACGTGTGTGACGCGCGACATTCGGTAGGCTGGGTTGCTTGCATGCTTTCACACCGAGTTCGGGATTAAATCTCCGGACAGAGTAGACAGCGAAGACAACAGGCTAGACGACCATCCCAATCCCACTAAATGGCGACGTTGACGTGTTTCATCCACACAGTTCATGCGATCTGTCGATCTGTTTGTGCGGGCAAACGCAAAAAGGTCATTGACCCATGACTGGCAATTTGTCTGGAACACAGCAGGCTGTTTGTGAAACGGTCCGTATGATACAGCCTCAACCTTTCAGTTTTCGTATGTGCAGTCCCCAGAAGTTGTAGAAGAACTGCACGAAGCTGTGTGTGTGTGTGTGTGTTTAGACGAAATAACGTGCGTACATTCTGAAGTAAAAACAAACAAACAAACAAAACAAAACAAAACAAAAAAACACGAAAATCGATTTGGTCGGGAGGGGAGGGGGTTGCGAGTAGGTAACGTCTGGGTTGCGTTTCGTATGGTCAACTGGTTATCATTCAATTTTTTTCAGTTCCATCCGCCATTCAGCTGACTTTGATTTAGGGTTCTGACCCATCCCCCTTAACACCTAAATCTCTCTCTCAGAAGAACGCTCGCACGCATGCGTCGAGCCCTTATTCTATCAGGTTTTATGTGAAAAACAATCGTCTGCAACGAATAAGGCTGTGAAGGAAAGGCGGAATAGCCAAGTGAGGGGGTGGGTGCAAAGGCAGGGTTTCTTCAGTCACTTTGGGCTGGACGGTACCGATGTCATCTTAAGGTGTGTGCGCATGCGTGCTTGTCAGAACGTTCCCTTGCCTCATCTGTTCTCGCTCACTGCAGTACCATGCCACAGCTTTATCTTGGGTGCGGAGTGTATAATACAATGATCGCTAGAAAGAAAATGCCTATCCCCAGTTTACAGCCTCTCGAAGACAGCAGAATGTGCTAACTGCAGACCCACATCAGGCCGGTGCACGCGCTCGGGCAGACCTACTGACGCACTACGCAGGACCTGGTGAGAATAGGCAGTCCAGCTGCTTGAGTGCGACCCCTTCTTCCCCCCCCCCCCGCCACCAGCCACGATAGGAACCAAGCAAGACAGCCTAAAACTGATAATGATAATAATATTAACAAGGTGTCGTACGTACCGTTGGAGACACGACAGGCATCTGCCACAGTACCAGCCGTTTTGTACTTAGATCCGTAACGCGCGCACTCGCACCAGTGAAAACGTCTCAGGTCAGCAGATCACGAAGTTAATTAAGCCGTTGGCAACATGGGGGCCCTAATAAGTGGTGGGACCGTGCATTATCATACTGACATTGTTTCCGGTTAAGTTCGCGTCTAACCTTCACCCCGCCCCGCCCCCCACCTACACGCACCTCCCAGGCACTGACCTCGACCCCCTTCCCGGCCCGCTGGTCCCGCTGTGTCCCGCCTGTCGCCCGTCTTCCGATGCCTGTGCCTCGGTGACACTACCAACCGTGTAACGGTGTGTCACAGTTTCCTTCAGGAGAACGTACAGGTGGAGGTTAGGGGACGAGGGGTGGGCTGTGGAGACGTGGGTGGGGGTTTGGGGGTGGGAGAAAGGTTATCTCTAGATAAGACGATGGCGCGTGACAGCAACTATTTTTGCGACGGCCGGCTGAAGTTGTTCGCTATCAAACTGTATCCACTATTACTGGTAAAACGAGAACCGAGTTGAGAGAAACAAATCATACAGCCAAAAGCGTGACAGCAGTATGCTACCTCTCTCTCTCTCTCTCTTTACCCTCCTCCCCTCCTGTTACGGGTGCGTGTACGCGAATGTGCAAGCGTGTGTGCGATAAATAAAGGTGTAACACAGACACCGCACTTCCGCTCATTATGTGCAGATGTTTATGTGGGATCAGTTTTAGCTTGGCCTCATCTTCAAACTGACGATCTTAAATCGGGTTAAAGAAAGCGCTGTGTAGTCGCCTCCCCCTTACCCACCCCCTCCCTCCGACAATAGACTCAAAGTACTGGTCCCCCTCCCCCTCCACACAAAAAAAACTACTGATAGAAATAAGTCAAAGACCTTTCGGCAAGCAAAACTCGCGACTGCGACTGTGTTTTTCAAGCAACCGCCTGCTGGCGTGATTTCTGGTGCCAAGATGTGTCTGTTGCCAGTCTGGGTTGCATGAGCTGCTGCTGAGCCGTTGGAACGATCGTACGTCCCGTTCACTCTGTGCATTTTACGTTCTTTTTTACGTGCTTAAAAGAGCTATGAACGACCATGCAATCGACCACGGACAGAGCTATAGCGACCCGACTGATAACCGGTAAAGGGCGATAAAAGAAAGTGTTGATATATTGATACAGATTGCGTGCATCCATGCCAGAGACACAGACGTTCGTTTAAAGTAGGCACTGTCCTTCACTGCAAAATGT
>SMGT01013566.1:318660-329350 GCA_004794575.1 Lanistes nyassanus
GCCTGTCTGTCTATTCACTTCAGTCCGAAAGGGTCGTTGACCCATCCGCTTCATGAAACAGTTGAGCTCCACTCTTCTTTCTCGCTCTCTCCCTTTTTTGCTTGCACTGTCCCCCTCCTTTGCTCTGTCACTTATTACCTTCCCTCGCTCTCTCTCTCCTCTCTGTATGTACGAGTGCGCATGTCGAAAATCCAGCAAGGTGGGGTTTTAAAGACGGCAGAAGTTAAATTCTCCCCCGTTCAGCTGCGGACAGCTTGACACGATCTGGCAAAAGCGCCGTCATTTTCTGTCGGTGGGGGTCATCAGGTAAGTAACGAGAAAGTTGGACTGGAAAGCACTGGATTGTGAACGACAATGTACTGCAGCCGACATCCACTTCCCTCACTCCCCGCCCCCCCCCTTTTTTTTTAAAAAAATATTATAACCTCTGCGCGTAATTGGGCGAGTTTCATAGACAAGAGACAGACTTGCACTGTAGGTCAAATACGGAAACGCCATGTTTCGCTTTACCTACGGGACAGTCCCCAGACCTAGGATAGAGAGTGTCCTGCAGGTAAAACCTGCGGCATCCCATACAGAAGCTTCCGTGAGTGAGAGAACGCACATGACACTGAATGGTGACGCTAGATTCCCCCCCCCCACCCACCCACTGTCGACCCTAGGAACTTTGACGTCCCCAGAGGGCATCATCTGCGCTCCTCGCTTCCATTTTTAATAACCCCACCCCCACCCCCAGCTTTCGTCACCTGCGCTCATGCAAATGAAGGATAATGACGTTGCTGCAGATCACCCAGCGCGGAGAACTAAAAAGATAACCTCACTTAGCGATGGAGAACAGCAACGAATGGAGGAGTGGCAGAGTGGAGAAGTTGCGATGTCGCGCACTCCATTTTGCTGACAGAAATCCCCTTCCTAAGATACTAAACAGAGCACGGAGTATTCCGGCGAGGAATCTTATAAACATTACCTGCAAGCCGGGCTGACAGAAGCCGTGCAGCCAGACAACATAAGATGGGAACTGGCTTGACAATGAAGCCCAGGCAAAAACGTTTAAGTTCTCTATGTACATAACAGCCCGGGCGAACCTATAGGTCACCATGCCCTGTCATGAGGATCCTAGTGCATAAAGGTCATAGGGCACGCTGGATATTCAGCTATGAGTACTATCTGACGTGCGGAAATGTTAGCTGTCTGGAAATGGGAAGCGCGTGGAGAAAGTGCAGAGTGGGTGGGGAGAAAAGTGGACAAGTGTTTGAGGTGTGCTGTGTACGAATGTGCGCGGACAAAGCACGCAAAACATGTAGCGGTTATACAAGCATATGATGGATTGTACGGTATATTGTATAGAAAATGAGGTACGTACATGGCTGTGCCTATGTGTGTGTGTGAGGGAAAGAGAGAGAGAGAGAGAGAGAGAGCCCTCGTATGCATACAGAAAAGAAACGAAAGGAGATGGAGAGAAAAGAGAGAGTATAGCAGGTCATTTGGAGGGGTGCGGCTTTGGGGCACAATGGTTAGTAACCAGAAGCGATGTATCCAAGATGAAACTCAAACGCTCGAGTTCTTCATGAGTCTATCTCGCTATCTTGTTCAGCAAACCGGAACGGGCTCTGGGTCTGTGTCATACGATACGCTGCACAGACTGAACATAATCACCGATCTTATGCACGACAGTATGTTTTATTATGTTAACATTCGCGCTCAGATGAAGAGTTGCGGCGGGATCACTGAGAGAGGACAATCTTGGATGTTGTAAAACACTGCGCGCTCCTTTCTTCACTGCGGAGATAAACCCGTTAAATTAAGAAGCATGGAATTTCTAGAGGCATTCCTTTTATGAAAAGCCTATCTCAGAAATGAAACAACAAACAGTGCAATGTATTTCTCCTCTACCACTCTCACCCACCCACCCACAAAAAAATCCAAGAGAGAGAGGAGTTCCCAATGATGAGTAAGAGCATCTGAATGCACAGAATTCTTCGGATTTGGGAGTACAATGACTGCCACTAGCAGGCATGGCTTTGTCATGTTTAATGTACAAAAATGCAAGCATATAACCTTAAAGAAACGATGCTCGTTACAAAGATCTGACTGAACTTCTTAAGTGCACATTGTTATTTTTTTCTATCTGCTTATTGGCTATGAACCGAGAAGGATGAAAAAATACAGAAAAATAAATAAAATAAATAAATAAAATAAAATGTGGATTTTTAACGCTCGAGAACACATTTCATGCACACTTCGCGCGGTCATTCACACTTCGCGCGGATGTCACATTTTGTGTCCGGGAGAGGAAACAATAATGCGGCGGTGTCCGTGAAGAACTACTGGGAAAAGCTTCAGTTGACCTTGGGAAATAAAGGCGCGCATATTGCAAATCAGATTTTCATGGAACTTCTTTTTGCTTGGTATCCAGGAAAAGATGCACTAAGAAAGAATTTTTTGGACATGGGAATGCGATACTAGCGGAATATTATTATACATTTAAATGGAGAAATAGTAATCCAGTGATTCGAAGCTTCTTAAGCATTGTTAAATTTAGACACAAACTACATAGATACCAATACACAAAAACCAACAGTGTAAACAATTTTTCCTTACTCGATCTAAACTGTTAAAGTAACTCTCTTTCTCTTTCTCTCTCTCTCTCTCTGTGTTAACACGGTGCTACTAAATTTAAACAATATTGATATCCATAATCTGCATGTCTGGCCGGTTGTTTATGTGGTTTTGTTGTGTTTAGTGGGCAATAATTGTGCAATAAAAGTGAAGAACATCCAAAATATTTTCGTAATTTTTGTAAGCTTGAAGAAAAAGACATTCTTGTACTGTTTCACGTATTTTCTACGTGATTGCATCCGGTTCTTCAAAATGTTTCGGATTTTTTAGCCTGTTTCAGCAGCCGTGGCAACCAAGTTCGTGGAGCAAATGTTTCTGTTTCACTCCAGCTTTGCACTGCATGTCCTCTTTGATGCCGAACGAAACGTTAATAGCAAAAGAATTTGAAGTAGATGAAACTGTAGGGGCCTCACAATTAGTACGCTAAAAATAAACGGCCGTTTAACTACAGACGGCTTTACAGTTTTAGGAGAGAGGCGATAGCATTAGTACTTGCAACGTGTCTATCATCCCTGTCACAATTAGCGTCAACGAAGTGAGATCGCTGTCAGTCTAAAATGGAAAAACCGATTTTTCAAGACAACGTTGCCGCATTCAGCGACTGGCTCTAGTAATTAATGTACATGATTGCGCCGCAGAAAAACCAACCAACCAACCAACCAACCAACCAACCAACCAACCAACCAACCAACCAACCAACCAACCAACCAACCAACCAACCAACCAACCAACCAAAAAGCATTAGCACGCCCCTTACTGCAAGCCCTAGTACAATTATTATACTGATATTCTCATGATTTTTTCGGAATGAAGATCCTTTGAATAATAAATTATAGCAAAACTTCTACAAAATGACAAATAAAAGATACAGATGATTTGCAATCACGACCACTATTCATGACATCGCTCTTTCACAGTTAACCGGCGATCTGTTTGGGAGTGGATGATGCAGAAACAGCCTTAGAGAGGATCGGACAAATCCAGGTGACGTCATCCACTCAGCTGACCTCAGCCATCTGTCTCCGCGAGCAAATCTTAACTTCAGTAAGGTTTGGACCTCGCCGACATATTTTTTAATAGATAATTTGCTTATTGAAAGAGGCATCCATTACATTATCGCCTTAGACATTTGGTCAGTTATTGACTGGCGTTGATGGGGTGGTAGTTAGCGGACATATACTACTGCCGAAACTAGAGTAGGTCTTTCCACCATATTCATGCCCAGATAGATAATCATCTAGCTGCTTAGACAAGGGTTTTCAGAAGACATCTACAGAAATCATGACAGACAGAAGGTCGGCGGTTCGCATCCAGGGCGAGTCATACCTAAGACATAAAAATAGGCAATCTAGTAGCTGCCCTGCCAGACGCCTGGCGCTATAGGGAGCAATACTAGGGTTAGTCGTTCATAGGTGTCAGTATAATGTGACTGGATGAGACTGAAGCCTGTGTTGTGACAGAAGTGGCAGTGTGGCAGCGCGTTAACTTCGTCTAAGCAAAACCATTCTGATATGCACATAGTCTGCGAGGAGCTGTTACAGCAACGAAAACCAAACCATTTCTCGCTTAAGTAGTCGTCATTTTCATCTTGATCGTGATCTTCTCCCCTCCCCCTTCGTTCCTCGTGTCCTCAGACCAGTTGGAACATTATCGACAGCGTGTGACCCGCATTCAACTGACGTATACATCTTTCTCAATTCCACCCCTCCACGCCCACGATGTTGGCTTCTGGATGCTGCTGGTTCGCTCTATTCCCCTCATACCTTCCCCACTCTCGACAATCGTCTCCACTTGTTGCATCCGTGCCGTATACAGAAAGTGGGGGGGGGGGGATGCGCGACGGAAAGGGGCGTGTGAAACAAACTTCTAACAAGAGAAGCGTGTCACAAACTTTTAACAAGGTCGGCTAACCTTGTAACAGGAACTCTGTAATATTTCTCTCCCCGTCCCATTGCTCGGCTTTAAAACGCTACAAAATCTTGCCGCCGCCGCCGCCCCAATTGCGGGTGGCTGTCGTGTGGTCAGAAAATCTACGACCGCATCTCAGCTTCAGGTCCCAGCCGCAGTCAGCGTAAATCTGACCCGGAGAGTAGTCTGTGCCTGGTCAAGCGTGGGGGCAGACGGAAACCAGAGGGGTGGCGGAACAGCAAACGACCTTTGGAGCGGCGCTGGGGGCTGGCGGCACTAAACACGCGACGCCGTTGAGGACGGTGAGAGGATGTTAACGACAGGCAGGGTACAAAGGGGTGTCCAGGTGCGAATGTTCGTAACCACGGTTGGAAGTGGACCCCATAAATTCTGGTGAAAACGTCAGGCGTAGATCGGTCTGGTAAGACTGATGTTGCTAGTGTGGCTGGGTCCCGGCTTCATTGTTGTGGCTAGCTATAGGTTAGTATGGATGGCGCAGGATTGCTCTCAAATATTCCAGTCCCACAAATCCTACACATAGATATATTTTTTTGTATGTGCGTGTGTGCGTGATTATATATCTATATATATATATAGAGAGAGAGAGCAACATCAAAGATACGAATTCGAATCTGTTCCTAAGAAGCCGTGCTCTAGATAATAATATATGAAGTAACAACACGAATGAAAAATTCGCGAGTACATACACATACTTTTAAGACAGTTCTGTTTTAAAAACTGAAGTTTATTTCAGAGACCAACAAACAGACCACAGAATGAGGACATAAGTAGAGTTCTGGGTTAGGTGTCCAGGTTCTAAATCATAGATTACGTCGCCATGGCTACCTGTCCTGCACATGACGTGCTATCTGTAATAGTCTGGGTTCAATATGTACATTTCACAGAGTGAGCAATGCAGAGTAGACAATGCAGGACATACTGGCACACAACAGTGCTTGCTGGGAAGGGGTGGATAAGTTATCCTTGTATAACATGCAACCAGAGGAACTGTATTCCGAATTTTACGTCATGGCCTACGACCAGAAAAGCCAAAGAAAATGGCTTCATCAAGAAAGTAATGTTTTCCGCATTCTCTCTCTTTCTCTCCCCCCAACCCCGGCGACCACTCTTGTAGCTGTTTGAGAGCAATATCTTTTGATGCTGTAGATATTATACTTGTAGTTGTGCTGCTGAAGATGGCGATAACGACGACGATGCAGTGCTGATGATGGCGCTCGCTGCTATACAGATAATGTCACATAAAGGCAAAAATTGATCGTCATGGTTGTCACGAGACCGTTCAGTTATCTGCAACAAATCAGCAATCCTTCAGTCCGCTCCTCGCTGATCCTCCCACTATCTGCTCACCATCCCTAATTTACACATTCAAGAAGGAAAGAAATTGAAACAGAAGGAAAGACGCAGAGAAGAAGAAGAGAGAGAGAAACGAAGAGAGAGAGAGAGAAAGAGGAGAGAGAGAAGAAGAGAAGAGAAACGAACAGAAAGAGAGAGAAAGAGGAGAGAGAAAGATGAGAGAGAAAGATGAGAGAGAAAGATGATAGAGAAAGATGAGAGAGAAAGATGAGAGAGAGAAGAGAGAAAGAGGAGAGAGAGAGGAGAGAGAGAAAGAGGAGAGAGAGAAGAGAGAAAGAGATAGAGGAGAGGGAAAGAGGAGAGAGAGAAAGATGAGAGAGAGAAGAGAGAAAGAGGAGAGAGAGAGAAAGAGGAGAGAAAGAGATAGAGGAGAGAGAGAAAGAGGAGAGAGGGAAAGAGGAGAGAGAGGAGAGAGAGAAAGAGGAGAGAGAGAAGAGAGAAAATGTACTGTGCAACTGTCTGTGTACCAAGGGAAGCTCTAATCTCTTCTGTCGAAACCTTCATTCGTTCTTAAGCACAGAAGCACACCTGCAAGTAGAATAAAAATCAGGCGGATTAGTCGACAGGCATCTTACGGTACTACCAGGCGTAAAACCTGACGCTTGTTGATCACCTGTGCCTGGGAAAGCCAGAAAACCTTTACTCTGTTCACGGTTTATGGCTGACAGGTTTGCAGGTATCGGGGTGTCTGTGTCGCGCACTTGTTGAAAAAGGGTAGTCCACGACACCTCAAACTGAACGCAGCTCTTCACACGTCGGTATGTTGTCCTGCCGAGCTTTTCGTACTCGGTGAAACTTATCTCGTCCTGTTGATATTTCACAGCGAAGAGACCCGAAGCGTGCGAAATGATTAATTTAGAGGTGGCTAATGTGCAAGTTATTAGGATATTACACCTGACACTGCGAACTGCACACCAAGGCAAAAATGTCAATGTGCAGGTGTGCATTGCAAGTGAGAGCTAATGCAAAGAGAAATTTCCTTTGCCGAGTTCTTTGGCGCAAATAGTCGGAGATAAGAATGCACAATGTTGTGAATTTCGTTTAATCTGAAATCTGGGGGGGGGGGGGCCTTTTTGCTGAAAGAAAGAATACAAAAGAGAAGGCAGGATGAGAAAGAAAGGAATGAAGAAACAGAAAGAAAGAAAAGGAAAGAACGATGAGGAAAGAATGTTAAGGAAACAAAGGGAATACGATTACCCTAAGCAATCAAAACAACAGATAGCAAAGACAGAAAAGGAACAACAGTCAGCGATAAGGATACAAACCATCACGAGTGTCATTAGACCTAGTTTTTTTAACAGGACTTTTGTTGAAAAACTCCTTTCATAGCTGATACATGGTCACAGGTGCACTGGAGTAATTAAACTGTAGACGTCTACCTTTCCTTTAGTGCCGAAATGGCTTCACAGTGTGGGTGTGAGTGTTCAGCTTGAAAGAGTAAGATGGATGGGTATTCACTGAATGTCGTATTTCTATGGTTGTGGTTTTATTTGACGCATAAAGTACTATTTCGCTGGTAACGTGAACTGCTAAATTTTCTTAATTGAATCGGGCTCGCCTCAATGGAGACGCCAAATCAAATACCGCGGTCTCATATAAAAGCCTTATAAAGTACCAGGTTCATTCGAGAAGAACCATTCGCGACTTCCAACGGTTCAGTGCCTCGCGTAGCCTCCAGGTCATGCGTCAAAAGGTCAATATTAATTTGCCTTTGAAAGAATCATTCACATTAAAAAAAAATTCACATAGCTTTCTACAGCGAGATGCATTAGTCTACTCTAAATTCTCTAAAGCTTTCGCGTCAGAGTGCGACGAAGTCGAATATAAGAAAAGGGAAAAAATTAGTACAACAGCAGTCGTCAAAACGTGAGTGAAGTCTTCTGACCAGACGTAGTTGCTGGCTACAGTCTGGGAGAGAGGGAGCTGTGGAAATTTCTCAGCAGAAGTTTGCACCTTGATGGACGAATTCTTTATCATTTCCTTCCTAACTTCATTTCCAGCCGTGGGAGTTGCAGTTTTAAATGCATCCCATTTATCGCCCTTGAGGCGGTTGCTGCACACACGATGCCATAAAGAGATCCGATCTGAGGCGTAATATTTATTGTGTGCAAAACAAGTTGTAAGCAACACAGATATCTTAGTTAATTAATAAGATTTTCTTCCAACCTGCCAGGTGTTATCTTTAAACAAACATTTCAGTAGTGAAGCTGGCTTTCAGCTGGGGAAGGACAGTGGAAAGGAGATGGGAAGACGAAGCGACAGAAGAACAAAGAAGAGAAGCAAGCAAACATATCCATGCAAGTAAGGTGGTCGGTACCAGAGATCATAAACCTGTGAATAAACTATGCCCCAAACACGTAGATAGTGCGCATAATTCAGCGATGCCATTGCTAAATACACTCTTCAATCTGCACAGATTTGTTTTTTAAGCCTCCGACCTTGAAGAGTTTCTATCGCCAGTCAGGACGGGGGACGGGGGACGGGGGACGGGGGACGGAGGAGGATGGCGTTTTTTTAATTGCTTTTTGATTTCTATCTCGCCACTTCTATTCCGAGAAATAAGTGGCTGTGTGCATTTAGCCAACCTACGCACACAACAAGAACCCACGCACGCGTGCATGCACCCACACATGCACGCATGCATTGATGCGCGCGCGGGCGCACACACACACATATACACGCACGCGGGCGCGCACCCATGCTCGCACAGAAGAAACGGGGCAGGCAGGAAAGGACAAGAGGGAACTGGAGAGGGGGGAGGGGTGGGGGTGGGTTGGGGGCAGACGGGAGCGATGGAGAGAGAGAATGTCCGACAGCAGGGTCTTCACTCCCAATACAGACCCTTTCCCCCTTTTTTCGTCGTGTTTTCATTGCGTTCTTTGTGGCGATCGGTGTCTTGAGCTAGACAGCAGGTGTGTTTCTTCTCACCATTCCGGGAAACTAATGTCTCAAATATATAATATAATGGATTTAAATCTTTTCCTCAGTCTTCTATTTCCTCATAATATGAACAACCCGATAATGAGTCGCGCGATGATTCTCATGAACTCATTGTAAAAAGCTACATTCTGGTCTAGACTAAACTACAGTACGCCTAGCTTGTCCTTCTGTGGATGAAGTCACAGCGGCCGCTGTGCTCCCTGCTAAGTTTTCGGCAATCTCCGGCGCCCCGCCTACCTGAAAGCTACACTTTAACCCCCGGGTCCCCACAACAAAGTTGCTCACTACCTCTCCCCATCTCGCGACCGGAAACTATATCGTCTTGCGCAACATATAAATTGCGTGGCTGCAGCAAATTGAAGCCTGCCACCAGCCACAGGTGATTAGGTCGTATCTCCGGAAGGGTGGGGGCGTGGGAGGTGGGAGGGGAGGGGGCGCGATGGAAGGGGTGTGACGTTTCGTGCCCCCTCTTTGCCGTAAGCCGAGCTGCACGCGCACGGCAGTTGTGACGCAAGCGTACCGTGCGCTTCCGCTTATAGGGCGATAGGTGGTGCGAGCAGGCGCCCCTATCTCTGCCTCCCACATCTGCTGGTTCAGCTACGATTAGCATCCTGGGCTTCCTGATGATCGCTGTACGAAAATCATGATTTTTTTTTCTCTCAGAACAAGCAGACTCTATTTTTCCGCCACCCACTCGCACACCAATCAGGCAGCTGTACGCAACTGATGGGTATTACAGAAATATCTGTCAACGGAACTTTTACCTAGACCAGCTCAAGACCCGGATGTAAGACTTCAGGCCCCGGATGTAGACTTCAGAGCCCGTATGTGTTGTAAAAGTCTGGTAGGTTTACCCTAAGATAGAAGCGTAGCCCTTACCAGCTGAACTTCCGTGAGCTTAGATTTTCCATGCATATGGAATTTCTGCATTGGTACAACCAGAATCTGTTCCAGCGTTGCTCTGGGATTACCAAAAACGATGAGCTACTTTAGAGCTCAGTTTTAGGTCGAGGACGGAGGTTATCTCGACTTTGACATGCCGACCCAAAGCAGCACTGCTGTGCTGCCAACAACTGTAATGTGTGGAGAGAACTAGAGCGGATGACGTAATACATAAGGTAAAGGTAGCCAGGTAAAAATAAAAGCCAAGGTCATGCGATAAGAAATCATGTACTGAATCCTAACTAGATAGCATCACCCATGTATTGCTATTACATAGCAAATACCTCGCTTGACAAGGAATATTTGCGCTGGGCATCAAATACATGTTATGTAGGACCTGCAGCACATTTCGCATCATGTTAGATATTGTGTGTTGAGATGAATGCACTGTATTAGACATTTGCACGCTACGTTTTACATCCCCAGCACAATCACATTTGGTTTTATTAATAATGCACAGACTGCATCAGTCTAACAAAAATGCTAAGCGTTCTCTCTCTCTCTCTCACTAATCAGTTAAGGGTCACGTAATTATGGTGTGTTTATGCGTAATTGTTGCAGTCATGCTCTGTGCATGAATGTGATGAACAATAAAGAAAGAAAGAAAGTTAACTGCAGCCGGCAACTGACGTCTGAAAACACAGAAGATAAAGTTTGGGAACTTATCACTGCGTGTCTTCACACTTCACGAAGCCAATGAAGAGATGAGAGTAAAAGGTTTGGTGCCAATCAAAACATGCAACCTTACCCAGAACAGTAGCGCACACATCGCAATCCAGTTCAGGCGAAACCCACCTACGGGCTTCGAGAGATACACCAGGCTTCTCACATGCATGCGCCGACAGGCTACAAACTGCTACAGAGGAAATATGATTGTGTTGGGGGGGGGGGGGGTGCTGGCTATATA
>SMGT01013566.1:331375-360854 GCA_004794575.1 Lanistes nyassanus
CCGTCCCTGGGTACGTACGTAGTTGACGTATTGTTTCTTTTTTAAAGCTCCTTTCGCATTGCTAAACCTCTTCTAAAGCATTGTTATATCTACAGGTATATGTTTCGAGAGTATCATTACGGTGGAACACCTTGACTAAAAGAGTTTTCAACGCTAGTGACCGTATTCCGTGCAATAACTCGATCGCTAGCTCGTGTTGACACGACTATTAGCTAGTTACTAGACACCTGATTCATCAGGACGTGGGTAAACGTCTGAGGATTGCGCGGAAACGAGAAGACAGCAAACACAAGCCTCCTTTTCAGACCCGCGACACGGTTGTTTTTGTCTCGGCCCCAAAGCCCTGCCGGTTTTTGGCAGTAAGCTGAGTGGATCACTACAATGCAGTCTCTTTTCGGCTGCACATCCCTCTGTGAGAAACACTTTCAGGGGAGCGTAGCGGGGTTGCGTTTACGTAGCGAGAATCAACCCTAGCGGATGGTTGCAACCGAATGCGTGGATGATAAGCCGCAGAAGATGTTTGAATAATATTGATCTGGATCATCAAAGATTGGTAGTAATCCACCCGTCCATCTGTAGCTAGCTCCCTACTGTTCGAATTCCATGATCGGCCTGAAAGCCGGACCATTCAACGACCTCTATATTTAAAAGCGATTGCCGTAATTTAAAAGATATATATATATATAATAGGGCTGTACGTTGATTAATCAAGAGGAACAATATCTTGGTTGATAACTTAAATTGAAATTGAATCAAAGTAGCGAAAAATCAAGAGAGAGAGAGAAGGGGGGCTCAAAGAAAAAACAAAAGAAACAAAAAAAGGAAGGAGAGAAGAAAGGAAGAAAGGAGCCATGTCAGAGAACAGATGAACTTTAAACCATATTGACCTTTCTGATGTTTATGCTTGAGAAGGTCAGGTGCTATGGAAGGTGCTGTGGTACAACCAAATGAAATGTCAAGGTAGACAAATCTCGGACTCGGATGCCTTACTATATTTATGGAAGAATGTCGCATGTACTTTTGAAGGCGTATTATATTTATAGAGGTGCTGAGTTCTGTACCACGAAAAGGTTTGGGTTTGTCTCTACATCCCTTACAAATGTTCCTCAATTTCATGGAGTCGGAAAGAGCTAGTGGTGAGGTGAAAGCACGAACCCTGTTTAGACACACCGTCTTCAAGAAATCGGCACAACAGAGACCTAAAAGTGTATACAAACCTTATTTCGCTTTCAACGAGCATGGGGTTTTAAAAAAACATTAAAAAACCCGAAACATCTTTTTCGTCTATGAAATTATGTGTTTCATACGTTGTCAGAAAATGTGTGTTCGCACAAAAAAGGAGAATCACCTCCGTGCTGCGTTTAACTGCTGAATTTTCGGTGTTTATGCGCGATATCTCACGAAGCTTTGGCCAAACACGTTTTCGGCCCCAGCTCTCTCTCTTGTCTCCCCTTTTCCCCACTCCCCAGATGTTCTCTCCCTTTCCTGTCTTCCTGCACCTCCCTCGATCCCCGTCTCTTTCGCATCCCTCCTCACTCTTTTCCCGTCTCTTCTTTCTTGTTTATGAGATCATTAATGTTATTGATAATTCACTTTCCTAGTCCAACTGCCTCCCGTACCTCTGTGGAATAGCTGGTCACGCGGTTATTTACAACATCACCCTTCACTTTACATGCTTTCTAATCTGTTGTATCTTCTCATTAAATCTGAACATATTTTCTTTCATTTCTTTCTTTCTGTCTCTCTTTCTTTCTCTCTCTCTCTCTCTCTGTCTCTCTCAAGGTTTTAATATTCGCTTGGTGTAGTGAACATTCCCTTTTTTGCAATTCTTTGAATTTCCGAGTCCCCTATGGTGGACGAATAAAGAATCTTGAACCCCTCTTATTCTCATTCACCTAGACTCACGCAGGCGCACGCACAAGCACACACGTGCAAAGAAAATAGTATTTATTGATGATTAAAACGATTGGTGACCCTGTTAGGAGTAGAGAAATGTCAGCGTGACACAGTAGGTGACGCGGTTGCCGAATGTGTGTGCTAAGAACACTGTGTAGCGCGATGTGCTGAGGTGATGTCACGACCCGGCTGTCGGCGTGACTGTTGAGCATCATATGATTATCTGCTCTTAGGGGAATCAACACTCACAGGCCTCTGCATCTTGTGTGCGTCAGCAAAGCAGATCAGTTGCCCCCCATCCGCACTGCCAGACCTGTCAGCACTGTCTTTTCTTCTCCCAAATCTCGTTTCGGTTATTTCCCCCCTGTAAGCCTTGCCAACATTCCTGCACAGTATTTCGAATTATCTTTGAATTCGGAAATTGTATGCACCACGAGAACTATCTATCTATAACTTAAGGAAATGTGCGCAGGCAGGGGAACGAGGTGCTTGTTTTAAGCGAGAGGTCAAGCTAGGGTCGAGTGATAGACCAGAACCTCCACATCGTCAGATGATGACTCGAGTCAGAAACAAACTGAACGCCATTGACCTGGTGGAAAAAATATGTGAGTGTTCGAAACTTCCCACACACGCACAGCTTAGGAGGTTCACAACGTTGAACGAATTGTAGGTGAAGAAAGGCAGGGTTGGTCTGGGTTGAGTTAGGTTAGATTAGGTTAGGTTAGGTTGGACGGGCTGGGTGGCTGATTGGTTGCTTTGCTGGTTGACTGATCGACCCATCGCAGTTTAAAGTGCAGCGCTAGATGCACCAGTGAAGTCTAAACTTCCTCTCTTAACGACTCCGCACAAAGGCTTCACTGTTTTTAAACTTACAGTCGACTTCTCGAGTCCAGCTGAGCTCTTCCTCCTTCATCAGTCTGGCCATCAGTGGATGTTCACGCCGATCATCCCTTTGAGATTCTTCAGCGAGAAAGGAGCGATTATTTCACCTTCTTCTGTCAGTGGAAGATTAGCAACAGCAGGAAAATAAGGGCTTTGTGAAATGATACCTAGTTCTTACAGGATGCGCGCTGTCCCTGAACAGTCTTAGCGTTACGCAACGCGAGCGACCTGAGGTGTGGTTACTCTTGACATGCAGCTAGCCCCATGAACAGTCTTAGCGTTACGCAACGCGAGCGACCTGAGGTGTGGTTATTCTTGACATGCAGCTAGCTCCCTGGAAGCTGAATTGCTGGATGCGCCCCGTTGACCGCTCATCCCCAGTTCAGCCAGTCTCTCCGTCAGTCCTTGGCAGCGTCTTAGCGATCATCTGCATGCTGGCGTCTGTGTGCGTGTCTGTGCCGCTGCCGACAATGGGAAGAGGAGGGAAGAAAGATCCAGAAGGCTAAGTCATGAATCACGCTGGCAGGGAAATTGCCATTTATCAAACTCAGAAAACGAGACGCCCGCTGTTGTCGATGCCCTGGCCATCAAGCAAAGGACAGACCGACAGGAAATGAGATAGTATTTGATTTGATGCCTCGTAACATGAATCTGGATGGAACAGTTAAACCAGTAAAAAATTTTATTTTAATCAGGAGCACCCGAACGTTTTCTTCGCTCGTTACGCACTTGTCTCACTCCCACCCCTACGCCCCCCCCCCACACACACACAAAAGAAACCGCCACAGTTAACATCGCTCGACAGCTAGAAACACTACATGTCAAGGTCAAGTGCTGGGATTTCCATGGTGATAGCTATAGTCCAGCAGTTTCTAAGAGCGTCTTGAAGGAGATACACTGCAGGGGGACGTTCAAATCCTGCTTCTGCCAATACTCATTCATCCTGGCTGAACCCCCCTATTAAAGGCAGCAGGAGGAAGAGAGTTCGAGGGTGACAAATGAAGAGTGATTAACGACAGTGTTTGTTGACGATAGCCAGCAGAACGCGTTGCTTCTCTTCGCGTTAGAAGACGGAGTGTTCCAGAAGGATGAAACATCCGCCCGAAAGGCAAGATCATGGCAAAGGCTACAAATCGGTGCTTGAGAAATGAAAGCGAAAAGCAAGCCCTCTCTGACTTAGGAATGAAATCGGAAAAAGAAGACCCCCCCCCCAGGTTGTTTTATGTAGCTTCATTCTTTAGTCCTTTCGACCAAAACCTGTTTTGCCTAATAGAAGCGCTTGTTATACAGATGTTGTAAACAAACAGAAAGCGAAAACTGTATTTCCTGGTATGGGCGGGGATGGGGGTTAGCTACGCTGGGCATAACTACGGAAGTCCTGTGCTGGGCGTAGCCATCTCAGAGACAAGTATATCTACCCATTCTACTGAAGCTTACTTGTCACTCTGACCCCCCCCCCCCCATTGATCTATGGCAGTAGTGCGTTTTTTTATATCCTCGTGCGTTTGAAAAATCTACATCTTTTATTCTGTCAACTTCAGATACTAAAAATATGGATCCTTATTTTACTCCATTTACACTTTCTTTTGATAGTAAAATTAATGTCTTTCTAGATTGGAGCTGTTACTACACCCATTTCCCACCCAAACCATTCCATCTTTATTAGATCCAGTGTGTTCCAGCTAGCTTAAATCTTTCCAGTTTGCTACAGCCTCTCTTGCATTATCAGGAAGAGGCGCAGAACCATCGTGTTTGTACCTTTCCCTGCTCTTCTTGTATGTGATTTATATTATTTTTAATGAAATTTTCTTTGTTCAACCAACACACACGTGACTTTGCAGCGCTCACGACGTTGAGTTCCTGCTAACGCCTGACGATGCCCTCCAGCAGGCCCGCTCTCATGCTGCATAACGCGGGAAACTCCTCGTAAGAGAAATCACCGCAAGGTGGAAGCACTTTCCTTCCGAACACAACAAGAACATTGAGAAAGCAGCAAAGCTAATGGGGGGAGGGGGAACAGAGGAGAACGAAAGTTTGAAAAATAAAACCCCTTCAAATGTCTTCTTGCCTTGTCTTGCACAGAGAGTATGACCGTGAACAAATCTTGAAGCTGGTCGAGCGTAAACACTACGAAAGTTTGCAAATTCCTCCACCGTATCACAGTGCATACGTCTGTTGGCTGTGGGGTCAGGGTGTGGCACGGCAGGCCCATGGAGAACAGCTAAATATAAATGACCAATGCAGAACGATCGCCGAGGCACGAGGTCAGCGTTAAAAGAAATCGCCGGGCTGCACGTGCCTACCTCCGGGGTGAGGGTGGCCGGATGTCCGCCGGATATTTTTGCCATGCGCCAAGGCACTCGAGAAGCCGAGGTTTGGCCGCTGACGTCTGCCACGTGACGACAGAGATCTTTTATTTCCAGTCTCCTCGCCCTCGGCAGCGCAGTTATGACGCAAAAATGCAAGCATAACAAACTCGCACTAAGTGAAACACAGGATGCCTCGTGCGTCAGAGTGATTAAAAAAAAACCTGTTTGGTCGCGCCGCTCTACAAACAAGTAAACTGTTCAAAATACAAAAATAAAATAAATAAAATAACAAGAGGTTTATTGTTACGCGTAAGGCGAAACTTCCAAGAGATTCTAATAAAATGGCGCTAAAGATAAGAGTGTTGTCCTTCTCTGCACCCTTCCCGCTAAGAATCCCTCTTCTCCTTTCTGCAAATCGCTCGTTTGGATTCCGGTAGTTTGTTTCTGCGAGGGTATGCTAACAAGCTGCAGCCGTTATTATTTGAAATGCTGCTTAACACGCAAGACACCCCATCTCCTTGCGCTCTGCTCACTCCTTTCCAATTGCCTTTCTCTGCAGGTCCGTTCAGGACTTGATCCACCCCGAGTTCAGGTTCCTGTTCTTCCTGGCACTGTGTAAACTAGCTTGAGCTGTCATGAAAAGCACGTGGTAGAGGCACCGGTGCACTTGGCTGCTGACTTCCGACTAGAGCTGCAGTATGTAAGCACTTAAAGAGAGAGAGAGAAAAGAAACAGACGTTGCTGCTTATGTCAGAATTCTTCTGACCTGTCCGTCTGCCTGCTTGGTAGCGTGTGCATATTTTCGCTCATCTGTATAATCGTTACCAGTACTGTTTCAATCTGGTTTCTCCGAAATATATATATATTTTTAAAAACGTACATGGTTTTGGTTGTTCTTGCCTGCAGTTTCAATTATATGGTTATAAGTTTGAAAACGTACATTTAAATTAAAAATCGTTGTTTAGCGCCGATAGAAAGTACGGGTGTGACAAGACAACTTTAACGAAACGTGTGTTTAATGTCTTCTTTCGCCTGTCTTCGAAGCGACTTTACAATACAATGTATAACCGTCCAATGTACGATAATGCGCATCATGATACAATAATTAGTATCGGCGTCACTGAGCTACATGGGAACAAACGACAAGTAGTTATTTGACAATTCATCGAAGCAATTACTCACCGCTTTTTCGAAGCACGCTTGCTGGAATAAACAATCAGCGGGTCAAGAACTCTGACAAGTATCCTCCCGAGATGGTTTGGTGGCAGATAGGACAACTCAAACAGAATTATCTCCCCTATTTGACCTCCCCTGACCAGAGTGCACAGCAGACACCGAGTGCGGAATGTCGCGCTTTTAGCAGGGGGATGGTACGAGGGCGCCACCCCACCAGCCTGCTGATGACACTAAGGGTGAGGGTGGGGGGCGGGGAGGGGGTAGGGTTGAACACCACGAAATTCAAGACCTACGCCCCTCTTGGAGAGGGAAGAGAAAACAGCACGAAAAAGAACCCCAGCGAGTCAGTAAATGTGTAAACACAAAGTTGAATTATTAAAAATTTGTTGTGGGAGGCGTCACCTGAATTTTACCATCACGGATCCTATTATATCTCAATTCTGCACACATGAGATTTATTTATTTTATATATATATTTTAGAAAGGAATATAAAGTGAGAGAGATAGAGAGAGAAGAAAAGTCTGGCATTCTAACTGCAACTTTGCGATAAAAAATATTTCTACATTTTTGCCCGTGCCCATTCTTTGTAGCGTTTGGCACTGGTCACAGCGCGGGGTGAAATGAATGCATGTCACTGCGGAAGGATAACGGGAGGTAGATGCCAACACTCGAAAAGATTATTTCTGTGGCAGTAGGCTTAGTGTACTTTTAAAAACAACATGCATGGACAACATCTCTATATCTCCTTCATCTACCCGGCTTTGTCTTTCAGTGAGCATAGTTCAGGGAGCGGAAGTCCTCCGCGAGAAGCACACAAGAACACCGTTACAGTCGCTACAACTCAGCAATGGGGCTGAAGGGAGATCCTCTGAAAGGAAAAGCGGACAGGTTTCTCCTAGACCTGCACAGCTAGGTTTAAAAAAGGGTGTCACGTTTTGTGCCCGATAGGACTCATAATTTATATAAAATATATCATAGACTGTTATATTGCTTAGTAATAAGGGGAGAGAATGTACTATACTCAGATCAGTCAAGATGGGACAGGGGAAGATCTCTACACTCTTTTTACTATTTCTCTCTTGACAAATCTGTGATTCCACAAGCTCTTGCAATATAAAGTTTGTGTGCATAATCTCAGAACCACGAATGCTTGGCAAACGCTCAGCAACAAGCCGTCAGGTAGAACAGACCATCGTGGGCTGGGTGTGAGGAGATGGGAGCACCATACCGTTCCTTGAGTTTACACAGAGGGTTTATAGGTCTATTTATGTGCAGGGTAAAACAGAAAGAATGATAATTGGTGATAATTGGCTTCCCCTGCTTGTAGTTACAAGAAATTCTAGGAATGGTAATTTCACAGGTATGCTCTGTTTTTTTTTTCACGGTTATTGTTGACTGAATCCTGAACAGTACGGGCTACCCCTGTATTGCAGATGGGGGTCTAGTCAGGACAGCGTAAACAAGCGGCGAAAGTCGAGATAAAAGTACCTGTATGCTTTCAATCACTGAAAAATGCAAGCCTCTGACGCCTGTGTCGCGTCGTCTGATTCTGTGGAATTTCGACACTAGTGGGCCTTTAACTTACAGTAGCACAACGCCTGCGTACAGCTTGTGGGAGGGAGGACCTCATGTGCGGTGGATTGTTCATGGTTGTGTGTGTATGTGTATGTGTATTTGCGTGCGTGTGTGCGTGGGTGCGTGCGTGCGTGTACATGCATTGGTGCGTGTGCCTGTGAGAGACTGCAAGGGCGGATACAGGGAGATCTGAGAAGGAAGGAGAGCGAACGATGGGGACGGAAAACAGGAAGCGAGAGTGAGGGAGGGAGGAAGCTGAATGTATTACAACTCCCCGAAAGGTGATGTAGATCCCAAGTGACGTTTAAAGACACCTGGTCTCACTTACGTCACGCCTAGAAAAGAAAGTGGGGGCAAAGTGTCAGTCCAAGGGCAAGATTAAAGAAATAGCACCGTGTGCTACACATTCTCTTTTCTTTTTCCATTCTGTGCGCAGCACTGACTGCATTCCAGACTTCCTGGCAAGCGGTTACGGACGCATACTGATAAAGAAGTTACAGTTTTATTTGATCAACCCACACAATTACTTGTATGTCGAACGTGTTAAGGAGTACGCGCCGAAAAGTTTTTGTTTTTGTTTTTGTTTTGGCATGACAAAAGTATTTATCAGAATTAGGTCTGACGGGTAACAGGAACGGTTTTCCATTGTCCAACAGACGAGAATAGACGTTTAAACCATTATTCTAACAGCATGTACTCAAGAACAATTACATTTTAACTTTATTTAGTCAAGCTGCTGACAGTCTCAGTCTGTAATTCACCTGTGAATACCCACGCGTAAAAATGTAACAGGTGATTTTGATTTTTACTACTGTGATTAAATATTCATTAGAATATTGTAGTTTTTGCATGTTATTTTACGTACACGTATGCGCACTCACACATAGAAACGAACGCGCACACGTGTACCCACCCTTCATTATAAGCATGCATGGGTTTTATAATGAGATTTATAATGAGATTTATGAGATTTCATGCATGAGATTTATAATTCGCCCTATACTAGGTGTCTGCGGTCAGAGCGGTGTTACAAGTAAGTCATTCATACACTTAAAAAGTCTTTCTTGTCGGATTCTCCCTGAGTTCTCCCTGAGTTCTCCATGAATTCTCCCTGAGTTATCCTTGAGTCCCACCTCAAACAGATAAGACGTGGTCAAACAAGTTCCATCGCCAAGCTGTCATCCGTCAATGACCAATTCGCCCGGACGGTCAAACAGTGCTTTTTGGCGTGTTCCTTTCCGGATAAGCAAGCGGGCTGGGTGGCGTGGACAGAAGACTGACTGATTCACACGACAGGCCCTCAAGTCAATCACATGACACCGAGCTCACATTACATTGTTAACGTATGGGATCTTGTGATGACTGATAGGGTCACAGAATTGGCTGGACTACACAGAAAAATATGACCTAAGCCTGACCCCATCGATAAACAGACCTCATATAAGTAAGAGATCTTTGGCTTCCAGATCCCTTTTTCTGGGGTAGCGGTGCTATACTGCATCTCACAGCTGTGGGACAGTTGCATGAAAAATATAGAGATCGTCAAGAGATAAATAAACAAATAAATAAATAAGCATCCAGTGCTTGTAGTGGTCCAGATCAGAAGCATAGTGGGTACGATGGCCTTTAGGAAGATACGCCTCAGGTTCTCCTACTGTGAAAAAACTAACACAAAACCTCTCCGTCACAGTAGGCGCTACATACAAAGCCTGCTACCATCTGTGCGCATGGCTACCATTGTCCAGCCAAATGAGCGGTCACGCAGAAGCCACAAGTTTCGACAGGTCCAATAAAGCTGGCAAGAGACGCTGGTCGTGTATCACAGCTGGAGAACAATCCGCCATGGTCCGTTCACACTTCTTACTTTTTATAGCGCTCCAGGTTTTAAATAATTCCCCGAGTCCTTACTGCCACCGAACCCCACCCCATTATCGCGGTCGTCGTCGGGACAAACATTATGGCAGCCAAAGACGGCTAGGGACTCGGATTTCGTTGACTGCCACCGGCCAGTGAGGATGCCTTCGAAAGGGGGGGTTCACTCGCGGGTTTTCTTTCCTCCCCTTTCTGCGAACTGCGCTGAAAAACATTTTTCACTCCCATTAGGGGACAAGCTCGTTCATCACTTCATTTTCCGAGGTCCTGGCCGGCAACCTCGTTTTCAAGAACACCGCAGCTTACAATTGCCACACGTCCCACGACAGCAGAAAGATTAATCTCGCCTGGGAGTTATCTTCCCCTGGTGACCAGCTGGTCACCACCGCAGTCAGTCGCCAAGCGATGCTGACTGTCCGAAGCCGTTCGTCACCGCTAACAGAAGGGTGTAACCCTGAAACATAACCCTAGCTGTCCGCCGTCGACCCCTTAGGCCCTCCGTCGTTAAAAAATGTCCCCACATTGGTAATGCGATGAGAGCCTTAACTCTGCTGTCGCCGGCATTCCTGGCTAAACCCGAGGATTATCCGAGCTCTTAAATCCGAAGATAAAATTTAGAAGTCGCTGAAATCGTCTTTCTGTTGGGTTGCTGTCCGTGAACCCCAGGGCGTTCAGATGTCAAACGGTGATAAATGAAGGCTCAACCAAGCTGCAGGTTTGTCAGCAGGTGTCAAATGTTACTCCTTCCTTTCTTATTTGCTCAGACGTATTTTTGTACCTCTATACCTCCACTTATTTTCATGTATTCATTCACTTATCCATCCATCCATCCATCAATCGATCCATCCAATCAGCCCATCCATCCATCACTTACGCAAAAGTGAATGATACTGCTTTCCAGCCTTTTTTCTTTCGTTCATTCTTTGTTTCTCACTTAATGTAGGGGTTTGTGAATCCCTGCCACAAAGCTACCTAGCGTGTACAGTGAGCATGTCTAGGCAGCTCTAAGAGAACGGCTAACTAAAATATAGCCGTACAATTTCTCCAAACGTCTACCTTGTCAAGCCTGACCACGAAAACTGATCATCTACTGGCCTCACGCCCCGATACAGTTTGACGAAGAAGCCCTGCAAGTCTCGCAAACCTGAGGTCTTAGCCAAGCGCTTTCGACATGAGTTTTGGAGAGCATAAAAAATTGTGCGTGATTCTTGTTAAAAAAAAGCTTGCAAAATCTTGATGCTGGTTGCGCCCAACAACGATCCTGAAAAGCGCAGAATAATGGATGTTCGGGGATAAAAAGTTACGTTTTAGGTTTCATACATAACAACGACGCAATATCAGTGGGACAAGGATGCCTTTGTCGCAGGAAATCACTAGAGCGAGGTAACAACGAAACATGAAGTGTCCGAATGCTATCAGTTTTAACCATATGTAAACAAGCCTCTAAAGACCGTACTCTCCCTTCATTAAAATGAAGTTTACGTCTTTCAAAAAGTTGTTTGAAGTGAAGTAAAGATAGGTAGAAGATCAACATTTCTCGCAAACTCTAGCAGTTTTCTGATGGAAGCTGCCCATGAATTCACAAATTTATCTTAGATAATATTTGCCACTGACTGATTTATAATCTTTTTTGTATCCCCACCCCTAACAGAAAAAAGATATAAGCTAGTTTGAAGGTCTTTTATCATTCCTACACACAATCCTCGGACTTTCAAATGTGACGCACGGATTAGCGATTATGTCCCTCCTGCCTCCGGCTTTGTACCAGTTACGTGACGCGTGCGCATGCGTGTGCAAGCACCTTACAAAGTATGAGTTTTGAGACAGAACTTGATTAAGAAAAAAAAAACAAGCAGAGGCTCGCACCTCCCCCACCTCGAGAAAGTTCCAAAAACAAACAAATAAACAACAACAACAACAACAACAACAACAACAACAACAACCAGAAGAAGAAAAAGCACGAATATATTTGTGAGAGAGCAAAACGGAAAAGAAACTTTTCGAGGGTGATAAGATAAACCCAAAATTGTTTTAATCACGAGGGAGATTTGAAGTACTTGTTGTTGAGAAAGGTGTTCCGAAACGGAGGGTTGTGCATGCGAGTGTGTGGGTGTACGTGCATCTATGTGTGCGCGCGTGTGCACGGGTGTCAGTTTTCTGCATGAAACCGTTCCCCTTGCAAAGATGGAACAACTGATTTTACTTAGTACACACACCATGAAAGAGTCTCCAGTTTCATATCATGTCTTTTAAGTTCTGGGGAAATATTATTGTCAAAAGGCAACAGATGCAAAAGTTTTACATACCAGTTTTGTCGTTTTGACAACGGTATTTAGGACAAAGATAAGCACGCAGATGCGAAAAGAAGTTGCGCATGTAAGAGTGCAGACGCGATTATACTAAATATCTGAACAAGAGACAGAACAAGCAACCACACACATAACACCTCCTCTCTACCGCAGCAATATATATATATATATGTTAACGATTTTAGAAATAGCAGTTTTACGACTGTTACCATTGAAAATTAACATGCATTGGCATTGGACTTTGCGCTTTTTATTCTTGTTTAGAAATGTATTTCAGGAGGGAACGACGCGAAAAAGGAAATAAGGAAGAATAGAGGAAGGGAGGAGGGAAAGCTTTCCCCACCACGATTTCTGACCGCCACGAAGGGCGGCAAAGACCCTGCTCGTCCCGCGGCAAACAAGCTGCTGCTGGTGACAAGCCGGCAGAGTGACTTGCCCTGCTTACCGCGGTCGCGCGAGAGATTTGGGGATTCTCGCTACCTCGTTATGGTTGACCCCACGCAACATGGGCTACATTGCTGCGTGGCCTGCCTACCACCTCCCCGGCCTCACCTGCCCACTTCCCAGCCTCGCACCGCACACCTTCCTGTCATTTGGCCCTGGTGTTTAAACATCCCCCCTCCCCCCGCTTCCACTCTGCACCGACAGAGAGGAAACTGTCGCATGTGTACACTTCACAAGCCAATGATATCTGATGCCTGCAGGGGCGGGCGTTACAGTCTACTTTTCATGCCTACTAGAAGTCGAAAAACATTTTGGACAGGTAGGGAAACGTCGAAGGAATGCGCTAGCCTTATAACAAGACATGGCTGCTTGTAATTTTTGAAAACCGTTGAAGGGATGGGCAACAAGTGAAAAGAATCCGAAAACCAACCAATCAATCTTGATATCCCAACAATAAGCACCCGAAAAAGATTAACAATATGTGTCCCAAATAAAATGTTGGAAACATCCAGCCAATAACAACTGGAACAACGAACTTACACAAGAGAACGAATGAACACAAGCAAATGCTTTTCGTAATTTGGTAATACCAGACTGAAGTCTTTCTTAGTGTTTTGCACATGTTTTGCACCCTAAGGATGCAGTTCGAGACACATGTCTGCATGGTGAGTGTGCTTGCGTGCGTGCGTGCGTGTGTACGAGCAGACCTTCACGCTAGCGTGCACGAGCTCTTGTATGCATACAAGGAACATGAAATCGGAGACATCAAAGAGGCAAACAAAGGACGAAGTACAATAATTGCTCGGTAAGAGGAAAGTATGCAGCGGAGTGCCCAGATGACACACAATGATACGGAAGGCAGCGGTTGTTGTTCAAGACACTTACCGGTCAAAAGACTTGAACCGTAAGCACCACTAGACCTGGTGTCACGCAGTATAGGTGATTGTCGGAACGTGTCCGTGGAAAGGTGGCGGCGCAGAAGATGCAGCAGGAGACGTAGGAACAAAAGGAACAAACGATGATGACGACAAAGAGGAAAAGAAGGGAGAAAAGAAGACTACATAGAGAAGCAAGCACACATCGTCTTGCGTATTTTGTCACCTAACCATCTGCCTACTCACCCAAATCCCCCCATAAAAAGACTCACCCACTCTCCTACCCATCGATGCTTCCGTTCGTCCTTAATTCCTTTCTTCCGTCCGTCCGTCCATCCATCCATCCATCCATCCATCCATCCATCCATCCATCCATTTATTCGTCCATCCACCACTAACGCTTCATCTCACAGTCAGCTTCACAAGAAAATCAAGCACTCCTGCCTTTGGGAGAAGAAAAACGTGACTACTTCTGCTCTTTCAATGACGCAACTTCTTTCATTCATTTCCAGGCAGTCACTGCTGTTCTCGGATGCGATCTGACGTTTATGAGCCCCCACCCCCACCCCCACATGCAAAAGAACTTTATTCCCTGTACCTCTTAGGCGCCGGAAGTGGAGATGTAGAGTCTGCGCTCCACGTAAGTACAAAGAAGATGAGAAGCTGTTGAATATTAGAGGCATGCTCGTACGTCATGTATTCTGCGTACGTGCACCTCTCACGCTTCAGATGAGGCGATCCAACCCCCTTCCCCCCACCCAAAGCCCCCACCTGGTTGTGGGAGTGTGGGGGAGAAGGGCAACGAAAACTGTGCCTTTTCTTAAAAGGGGAACACACACTTTATATTTATAGTCTATTTTCTGTTCTTAAAGTGCCTGGTGCTCGCTGTGCTTGAATCAGTTGCATGACGGTTGCAGAAATTTATTTTTTCTAAAATTTACAAGACAGACCGCAGATTGTATCGCTGAACGGATGTCTTGTCGAAATGTATCGAGTGCGTGCGTGCGTGGGTGTGTGTGAGAGAAGGCAGAGAAGGCAACAGAGAACGTATTTTCAGACGGATCGATAACACCACGGAAGACGGTCACCTGAGTAGTACTTAAAAGTAAAAGAGGCTTGACAGTAAACGGACTTTAGAACTGTTCATTTAGTTATTCCGCTGTTTAGCCAACGATAATTTTAGAAATAAGATATAACCACTTCCCTGCTAAAAGGGGGGATGGATGGAGGTGGTGGGTGGGAGAACAATAATTTGCGTATTTGTCATTTTTGAGGAAATCAGAAGGCCTCGCGTTGATAAGTCTGCGTCTAAAGATAGGTGCGCTACGGGTGCATTACCGCTGGCACTGCATACCTACGTAACTTCCTGTCGCACGAAGAAAGCTGGTTATCGTTCCTGAAGGTGCGCACCGTGACGCGCGCCCTCTATGGTTTCCTTCCTGTGCCACTGACCTACACAGCGGCGTGTAGTGAAATCCTGTCATGAAATTGGGTCATTAATGGTTGAGCGTGACGCACACGGGGGGGTCTGGCTTGCCCACTTCCGCCTCACCTCCTGTGCGTAAATTTCTGGCTGCCTATCTCTCCT
The DNA here is from genome assembly GCA_004794575.1 of Lanistes nyassanus. Lineage (NCBI taxonomy): Eukaryota > Metazoa > Mollusca > Gastropoda > Architaenioglossa > Ampullariidae > Lanistes > Lanistes nyassanus. The sequence continues at coordinate 346,303 of SMGT01013566.1, forward strand.
GCAATCTGAGCTCAGTACAAAAGACTTGGCAATGAAGATGTGACCACCCTACATTTACAGTTTATATTTTACGATTGGCCAAACTAGCTCTGACAGACACGTTAAGCAATGAAAATCTTTCTCTCCATCTCTTGTCTCTCTTCCTTTCTCTACCGCTATTTCCGATTCTAGCCAATCACACCTGTGCGCGCATACACACGTGCAAGACGTCATGAAAACAATTCTTTGCACATACATACGAACACACGCTGTCACGCGCACGGTCTGTTTATAACAAGTTATTCTATCAGAACTGAGCTTTTTAGACACGTTGACCCAAGTAAAATTAAACTACCTCTGAAATCAAAGCAGTTGCCGGTCTGTTATTGCTTTCCGGAAAAAAATGTTCGCGTTGTCCACATACTTCTCATCTTCTTGTGCTTTTTTTAAAACTTTCCTGTCTGGTGGCAGACATACTTGTTCTTCATGTTCCCAGCCATTGCAGACGTTACGTCACCATTTCAAAAGGCGTCAACGTTCTCATACAATGGTATACCCCGCTAGCACGAACGATCATTTATCAAAGGCACTACAGGGGAAACCGCTTTTATTGTATTTAGCAGACACGTAGACACTTTAATTCTAAACATTTGTGTTTGGAACGAATAGTTTTTCTCCGCTTGAAAAATTTATCAGGTTCTCCGATAAGTTTTTCTGTTCTGGGGGTGGGGTGGGGTGGCGGGTTGCACTTAGGTTTAGGACCCATATTTCAAAAAAAGAACATTCATTCATTCTTTCTTTCATTCATTCGCCGTTGCTCTGTAACACTCCTACGTCTGAGTTTTGTCTTTTTTGTACAGGAAGAGGAAATGGGTGCTGCCCCCTACTTAAAGGTTGAAGAGCTGTTTTCCGCCATTACAGCCGCGAAGCCAAGGGGTCAAGAGCATTCAGTTGTTTTGCGTCGAATAGTATCCTCCTAATTGATCATGTCGCTTAGAAGAGCAAGCATGCTCACAGACGCATATGTACACGACAAAGTACACACGTCCAAAAGTATACACACACGCACGCACGCACGCACGCTCGCACGCTCGCACGCTCGCATACGCATTCGTACACAGTACACATCCAGACACAAAGGTGCACAAGTTCAAACGCACACTCGTGCACACATACGTATGCATAGACGTAGAGGCGAACACGCGTACGTACAAACGTGCACACATTGTATACACACGTACGTACAAAAATGCACACACATTATGTACACACTATGTACACCATACACCATCTACATCAATATACAGCCCTGACGAACAAAACCTAGCAAGAGAGATAACGTGTCTCACATCTCATTAAAAGTTAGTTCTAAAACAGTGCAGTAACATGACAAGCATCACACGCACATTACAGTGCAGTAACATGAGAAAGCTAGACAAGCATTACACGCACATTACATTGCAGTAACATGCCAAAGCTAGACAAGCATTGCACCCACATTACAGTGCAGTAACATGCCAAAGCTAGACAAGCATTGCACCCACATTATCCTTTTTCTTATTGGCCACGTGCTACCATAGCTCAGAGATAAACACACTTTGGGATAATGTTAACGTAAAATTAGTTTGTAACCACTTCTCAATGAAATCTGATTGTATTAAAGACATGCGCTACACAAGCACAAAACGGAATCATTAAAGAATTAGAAAAAAGCCCCACCCAATTCTCACTATCCTGTTTACTTCGCACAAACACACGTACGCCCGCCCTCCTGATAAACTTCTGACTGCGCTTACCTTTCAATGTAAGACAGTTATCTATTATCAAGACTTGTCATGGGCCTTACAGCCCCAGTTAGGCGTAATGGCTATAGGATCGAAACTGGGTACAACCCTATCGTGTGAATCGTGGTTCCCGTCCCTGGCTTATGCAAGAGGATGAGATGTGTCAGGCTTGTTTGTCTGCGCTAGATAATCAAGGTCTGTTTACTTGTGGCGGGCAGATAAACAGCGCGATGCATGTCTTCATTAACTCAGATTCTCAAGCATTCTCTGTTCCTTGGGGACGCAGTGCGTGTGAAGAATTGGTGTCTGCAAGGAATACATTCAGGTTCGCTCGACACACCCACCCACCCACCTCACTCACTCACTCACTCACTCACTCACTCACTCACTCACTCACTCACTCACTCACTCACTCAGAAGCAATTTACTGGAAATCGATAGATATGTTACAACAATTGCATGAAAGAGCTCTGGAAGAGATCAAATAAGTTTTCTGAATGGTGCTATGTTAAAAAGAGGTTTTCTGCTGTAACCAACAAAAGTAATACATAAAAGCTCGTAAGACCATATTGTGCGTAAGAAAGATGAACATTGTTTCAAAGTGCGAAGCGTGCGGTAATGTGACAAGCTCTTTATCGTTGTGGCTGCCATAAAGTGAGATGAACGAGGAGACAAACTTTGGTCGAGAGGCATATCAACGCATCGCGTGACAGTCCCTAATCTCGACAGCGAGCGTGAAACTGGAAGCTCCGTAATTAGCAGCTCGCCGCGACACCTAGACAGGAAGCAGCATGTAACCGTGTCACCCCTACTGCCAGACCGGAAGCGGTATGTGTTTAAAGCATGCTGGGCCAACACCCTCATCTCTGTCCGCTCCTCCATTACTGCGTCATCGTTGGTCGTCTGCATGCATCATCTTCTGACCTCTGACCTCGTCGCAGCCAGTGTTCGCCCCCGAACCGAGCTGCAGCACTGACCCCCAGTGGCATCGACACGCAGAGGGAGACAACTTGTAGAATGAGTTTATCGTGACTGCACACTCTCATACTTGTTGGCTTGGACCTGATGGGTATGTCGCTCGGAGGTAGCTGCGGGACAGATATCTCGGAGGTAGAAGGTATCTGTGAACGAGAAGAACAGCGAAGATGCCTAGGTGCTAACCCCCCCCCCCCCCCCNNNTTTGAAGAAACAGGAATCGACCTAAAGGTGTCTTGTCTGCTTCACGGAACCTGGAGATATAGCTGCTTGAGAGGTAACCATTTGAATAGAAATCGCAAACTCCTACATTCCTGCCATCCCTCATGTAACTATTAAGGATATCTCTCTCACACACACACACACACACTGCAACAAAACAGCCCCACCGTCGTCATAGAAAACCTTTAACACAATCGAAGGCACTGAAACTTCACTCCCTTTCCAAGCAAGGATTCTAAGGATGGTCGCTTGTTTCACAATCACAGCGCGATAACGCACGTATCCTTTCGGAGTACAGGCATATTTTCTTGCCCCTTGTCCCCAGCCCTTCCTTCTCAATTCACATCGTTTTACCCAGCTCTGAGGTTCAAAAAGCCGCGCAACGCACCGACAGAAGCCCGCCCCTGTTCAGCAGCACAACACAGCCAAAGGTCAACAGACAACAGTCAGCTCGCCTGGTCCGTGCAATCAGCAGCAACGCTGTCTGGAGTGAGAACTAAGGACAAGAGGAGCTGGTTTAACCTTTGGCTCGCATGACAGCAGTTTTCTCTCAACCCCATCCCCCCAAACCCCGCTTCTCATTGGCGGGCGCACCCCGCCACGTGGGTGCCACTGCTTGAAAGGTTGTGCGTAATGTGTCCGCATTCAGTCAAACTTTGCGCAGATTGAGCTGCATACAGTCAAAGGTTTTACGCAAGTTTGGACGGCAAGAGTGAGAGAGAGAGAGAGAGGGGGGGTGGGTGGGTGGGTAGGGAGTAACAGGAGTTCATGTGCAAACTGTTATAACACGAAATCAGAAGCTGTTGGTGTTTCTAGTATTGGTCTTGTACGCACCAAGGTCATGACAATAGATGACCCCTCAGCTAAATGCATCCACCAAAAGAACGAAAATGGCGACCATTGGCAGACGACTTCAAACGGTAAACGTAGGCCTACACATGTAAGATGTCCCTAGAAAATTATTGAAATATCCGTTTGGGCAGTAACATCAAAGTCATCTTAACATCTTCTCTACAGAGGAGCCAAACGAGCACAATATATTGCTGTAGCAACATCTAAGAAAGAACAAATGAGGACCGAGTGTCGACGACCGGGTGGCACCTTATCTTACTGGACTCGACTTCTCCAGAATTACTGGACAACTTTTATGGTGATCTCGTAAAATGTAGATTTAATTGAGCAATCGTCACCAAAACCTTTACTGATTCAGGACAATGGTTTCTACACCAAAGGATGACGACGCTATGAAATAATGTGACCGACGACAGAGCAAATACTCTTGTCGCTACTGATACAACAACTTCTGCGATACCCAGCTCCAAAGCTATTCAACAAGTGACCACCAACAGAGCACCTACTCTTGTCACTGCTGAAACAACTATTCCAGACCAACAAGAAGTTATGACACTGTACAACCAACACTACCTCTCTGTACCCCCTTGGCGTACGTGCCCGGCAACTAGCTTATGACGTCTCCTGTCTCCGGCAGGATAAACCCATCTATCTTATCAACCCGAGTCCCCGACTCTAAGATAATCTATGGCAAGAGCAGTCCTACAAGGCACTACCAGTCACTTACTACTTTGTCTAGTAGTCGGCAGAATACACCCCGGGTACCTGCGTGAGATGCTGAAGTCCTTTGCTCTTTTCACGTCTCTGGCTAATATGCCAAGGGCAGAGGTCAGTGGGTTTACACGTGTCCGCTTCTTGTCGTCTTGCTACGTTAACACTCCATCCGAGTGTCTCTCCCTGTGTGTATCCCTCGGTCTCTGTCTCCCCCTGTGCGTATCGCTCTGTGTGTGTCCCTATCGCTCTGTGTGTATCGCTCTGTGTCGATCTAACGTTTTTACCTCTTTATGTAGTAAGCGTTCTGACGCACTACCCTCGAGTAAACCGGTTCTAGCCAGACTAGGGGGAGCAGGGCAGCTTCCATGACCAATGGCGTAGCATTACCCCTACCTAAGTGTTCAGAAAGGGCGGAGCGATTAACCTGGTGATGACGTATCTATCCCCTACTAGCTGACGAAAGGGAGGAGCTAAAAGGCTTACCTAGGAGTGACAGGTAATAGCCTAGGGTGACATGTGACACCGAGCGCTTTAAATTATCAAATGATAACTCCAACAAGAAGTACTGGCAGCGCTCAACGTAACCGTATGCAGACGCATGCGACCAAGGGAGCTTACCGTACCCAAACACGTAGCAAAGAGAGGGTCGAAAGAAAGGAACTTGGCAGATCCTCAAAAAGATCTGCCATCCCTTTCTTTATAACGGAGCTATTCTTCACACAGCTCCACGGTTAGCCTTGTGAAGACTAGCGCCGTTAAAAAGAAAGGGATGGCAGATCTTTTTGAGGATCTGCCAAGTTCCTTTCTTTCGACCCTCTCTTTGCTACGTGTTTGGGTACGGTAAGCTCCCATTAGTCTCATGCGTCTGCATACGGTTATGTTGAGCGCTCTCAGTACTTCTTGTTGGAGGTAGCAACATCTCTTATTTCCCAACACGAAACGTGGGTGTCAGCTACCCGAAATTGTGCCTCTATGCAAGTAGAAAGTACGCATTTCCTACACAGTAGGATGGGGGGTGGGTGGGTGGGACCCATCAAAGTTTATTTTGGTCCAGTCCTTGTAAAGAACATGGGCCGAGTCGGTTTCATCTTCGACCTTCGTTTGAGTGCAACTGCTATCTTCTCCTCATGAGGACATGGCTATTTTTCTCCTTATTACGCCAACAACGTGCTCAGAAGATGCAGGTCGCAGTCTTTTTCTATCTCCGGCCGTGTTCGCGTGTCAGAAGTCAGGACAGAAGATGAAAGAAAAAAATTATGGATGCAACCGGGAGATGTAGTAGGGGCAAGTCGTACTTTCTTGTGGATAGGCACTTGTCTCGTTCTCGACTGACTTAATCATACGAAAAACTGTAAACACACTGGGATCTTGTACGTGCTTGCACGCACTGTACAGCCAGAACTGTTATCTTGGTTAGCTTCATTTTAAAAAAAAACAGAACTAGACACCCATTTAAAATAAGTAAGAAAAACACACACAAAATATTTGTGGTTTTAACATTCTGTGCAATAAAGCCGATTTGGCGACAGAGTGAAAACCACGGAACCAGCTAGAATATAATGAGCACACATTATTACAACTTTTGCAGACCAACTTTAAGCGCAATAAACTCTTCTTTCTCTCTCTCTCTCTCTCTCTCTCACTCTCTATCATCTCATTTTTTCTGCAAAAATTGGATAAGACAGACAGACAGAACCAAAACACACAAAGTCCACAAAGCGAAAGAAAGTTATAGATGAAATTATTATCTAGACAGCTATCGACATCTATGATGCCCGTAATAAAGCACAAAAGATCAACAGAAAAGCCACTGAGACCAAACCATGGAGTCTTTAGACAGCAGCACCTGTTCATACGCTGTAGAAAGATGGGAGAAGTATTCCTATGCACCGAGAGCCCTCCTCTCTCCACGTAGAGAGAACTACCAACCACTAAAATACCCCACGTAAATTCCCTTAGTGGAAAGAAATGAGACGGGTGTGAGTTCCTGCAGAGACGTTGCACAACGCGTGACCTTCACCTTTCTCGAAACTGTCCTCCCATAGTTCGCAAACAGAATAACAGTGCGGGGTGGTGACAGTGCCACGAAGACAAGCCCGGAACCATGAAACAGGAATTTTCTGTCTCTGGTTGGCATTGGCAGTCGTGCAAAGTCTTGTCTTGTCTCTGCACTCGCCACTGACGCTAGCGGGATGATGACTGAAGTGCATGATGGGACGAGACAACAGAATCCTACGGTCGTCATTCCTTCCCACGGTATCCCAGGAGAGGACTCTGGGCGGAAATGTGCGCTTATTCCAAGAGGACACGTGCACATATGTCCGTTAATGCCAGTTTAGTAAAAACAAAGCTTTCCAAAAACGACTAGAAAAGTATGAGTCAAAGTTTAAATCAGTTTTATTATATCTGCGCTAGTCGCAATACTTATGATAATAAAGAGCTCAAACGATTTACACCTCTTTACTTTTCGTTTTTGTTTTGGCTTTTCTTTCCGTTTAGTTACATTTCATGAACCATGTAAGAAAATCACTTAAATGTACGAGACTTTGCACTTGAATGGCTCCGTCACTCATTTCCATCTGGTGGTTCTCCAAAGCATGCCGAAATGATCTGGCTTGGAGTTATATATTGTTTATAATCCAGTTTCATGCTTATATGGTAATATTGTTCGAGGACCATTCTGTTCACTAAATGTCCCTATGACATGAAAATTCACGACGATCACCACCACAAACAATAACAACAATAACAATAGTCCTACCATCAGCAACAGAGAAAAATGTTGGAACATAACACTATTACTGTCAACAACAACACCACAACAACAACAACAACACAACAACAACAACAACACAACAACAACAACAAATGTGAAATTGTCAATAAATGTGTCGTCGCCACTCTGCTGCTTGAAAGCACAGAATGAATTTTTGGAAACTTCTGAGAGGAATTTTTTCGGTACAAATCAATAAAGGAACTGTTATGGACTATTATTAAGGATAAGACAAAAACAAAAACAACTTCTCTGTAACAAAAACAACTTGGTACTTCCTATTGGCAATTTAAATAAATCGTTTTCAGCAATGCTGCTCTTTTTTTGACCGGTGCTCTATTGTTGAAAACAGTTGAAAGATGGAGGTTGTAGGTTGGAAGGTGTTGGAGTTTGAGAGTGGATGGAAATGATAAAGTCCATTAAATGCTGCAAATCATCACAGGCTACGGCGAGTGTGTTTGAGATAAAGTAGATGAAAATCAATTTGGAAAGCAATAATGACAAAAAGTGTACATTGTTTGTGAAAGCTCAGAAAAAATGTCCTTGTATACCTACTCCACAACTTTATAGACGGGTGTAGGAGGATGGAAGGCTCCTACTTAAGAAATATCGGTATATATTACTCAAAGAAATCAGTATATTACTTACAGTTTTTGAACTATTAACAGAGCACGGAAGCTGACTGAATCAAACGAGGCAGCAGATTATTTAATGTCATCATAATCAAAACATCCCTTTTTGTGTTTCCGTCAGTAGGTTGGTGGGGAAAACTGAAACAAATAGTGTTTCTAATGATCACATATATGCTGAAGGCAAAAGGTAACGAAACACGATACATAAAACCAGCCATTGCAATAAAATTGGATCCTGTTGAACCAGTCCTCTGATATAGCCAAACCCAAACTGTTAGCCCATTACTGAAAGGGCTAATCTCCCTTTTTTAAAAAAAGAAAACAAGAAGAAAAGAAAAGGAGTCTTATCGTAAATGGGGAGGAACTCGTGAGCAGAAACAGATGTTACAGAGATCGGTTAGCGCTCTCAGGAAAGTTCAGCTAGTTGTTACATCTTCATAATTTGTTTCTGCTTGTTATTTTGCTTTTGCGCTGTTGTTGGTGTTTTGCTGTTGCGCTGTTGTTGATGTTGTTCTCCTCCGTCCCATCTCCTCCCCATATTCTTTTTCTTCCCTTTTTTTCTCCACCTCGTTCACGCAAATGAGGACACTCCACCCTTCTAGATAAACGCGGGCGTGACTTCTAGTTTCACAGGGTTCAGAGCTGATTCCGTAGCACTGCCGTCTCCTCGAGCCCTGTCCAGACCTGGCGTCTTTGAGCCTCGCACATGCGCAGACGTTCAGCAGACGTTCTGTAGCCATAGTGGCCTTACATGGGAACGATTCTGACCATATACGGACCTGATAACAAGATAATATGCGGTCGGTTTTGTCCTGTCTGGAGTCTTAACGTGACCGTCTGATCTGGTCTCTTCAGTATGTGGCATGGATTGTGTCCACTGTGCCACTGATGAAGTTTGCAGGCACTGGTTATCCTGTATCCTGTATCCCGTATCTTGAGGCTTCTGCTGAAATTTCCCTGGTGAGGGGGCTGGCAACACAACTTCTCGGAAACAAATCAGTTTTCAAAAAATCTTGCTCAACTTAAAGGTTTATTACAACTTTCTGTTGTGCTTGTAACACATGATCCAGACAGTGTTTGCGAACATTGAAGTTAGTAACAAGGAGACTAGAGCGTTTCGTTTGCTTGTTTGCTTTATTTTCAAACCGGAGTATAGATGAACCAGTTGACGGCCAATGCACAATAAGAACAACAAACCCCCAAAATCCTACAACCATTATAGCAAAGCCAAATGAAATGAAGATAATATATGCATAACATATTTCCTTTAAATCAATTCAAAAATATGGTAAGGGGCATGCTCTTTTGGTGCGATGAGTTTGTACGCTGAAGATCCGAGTCTAAAACTCTATCTGCCCCGTGTGTTTTAGCTAAAACCGAGTGAGCGGTGCAAATAAGTGAGGCCGCCCTATCAGGGTCACAGAGCAAATTAAAATATATCTCCCGAACGTCTGGGTCATGTTGATCCAAAGCTCTTTCCGTCGCTTATAACGATGGCTAGCGGGTTGTCTTCCCCTTTAGTCTCCTAATACTGGCAGTCAGATCTTGGAAACAATTGCTTTTGCCAGCAGGATTACAAAACAGTCCCCACCAGCCTAATATTAAGACCATTAATTATGGTGCCAATAGCGACAGAGCACTCCTGTGTTACTTATGTGGCAAATTAATGCATTCCATCTGTTCTTTGGGTGTTTAAGTCTGCAAGGGATCCAGAATAAAGAAGATACTGTTTTTCTTTGTTTGTTTGTTGTTGTTTTTTTTTTGTTTGGGAAGGGGGGGTTAGATTTACGAACAATGTAACCGACCCCACCTCGTTCAGCCGCCATTTTGTGCAGGATGCAGACTAACCCATCCGCTGTCTATTTGTCTAAGTAACAATCGAAAAACGGGACTGGCTTTCAGCTAAAGAGGCAGAAAACGATTTAAAACAACACTGAAGCAGCTGGATCTTGCCCATATGATATTTCGCCAGAGAGATTCAACTAGATTAGAACACAGTGAGCAGACATTGATTCAGTCCTTTTTACGTTAGCAAAAGACGGCTAGCAGTTTGGTTTTTTTTTAATTTCACAGACTCTAAACGATTCCGCATTGTCGACGGTTTGAAGAAGCTATCGTTATTCTATTTACGAAGTATTAGTCATTTGTTTATTTGTTTATTTGCTAAACCATGCCAATTGACAGAAATGAACCACGTAAACTAAGAATACATGTGAACACAGCTAAAGACACAGAGAAACAAGCAAATATCACACAAGAACTAAACGGCGGATGATTTGTCTCTAAAATATTGCAAATGGTAAGACTGTTGCCTTTTTAAATGACATAGCTGAAACCGTGATTTTATACCTTGAATTGTGTTCTGTTCTGCGTTTCGAGACTGACGTGTATTAGTTTCATTAGAGCTGTTCAGGTATCTTTCGTTTCATGATTGCAGATCTTTAAGTTCGGTCCACGCGCAACACATCTAAAGCCGGTGTTTTGGAGGTCGTTTTAAAAAGATCTGTTCCCGAGGAGGCAAACAATGATTACAAAACTTTCCAACCAGGTATGCGCAAAGTTTTCTGTTGTTTCCAGTGCAGCTTGCTCCCCCAGTTAGAAATAAACAAAGGGCATGATTCGGAGCTTGTTTTCAGCGGACTACAGCTTATGTGAGAGCCGAAACTGTATCGACTGTACGCCGAAACGGCAGAATTTGATCCAGCCACTTTCTCGGAAGGGCCCTTAAGCTATTCGTGAATTTTGCACAGCCCTCGCGTGAACGGGATCTTCTGAAGCCGTGGTCAGCAATCCAAATCTTTTGGAGATCACTTCCATCCATTTGTCTATAGGAGTAAGTGTCCCAGCCATTCATGGGATCCACTGTGGCTTGCTGGTTGTCTGGGAAGCGTGCATAACTCTTCCGAAGAATCCAGACGTAATCTCCCCTGAGTGTTCTTAAGTTCGTCTGCAGGACTGTCTAGCGAGAACGTCCTCAGTTATGCCTGCGTATAAAGACACCATTCGTAACACCGAATCCTCCTGTTTCTTCCCTGGGAAGGTGGCACTGCTCACTAAGTCTCTGATGACAAACGAGATTACAAAGACGTCCTGATCCCATGTACTCCTAACGTCCGTGCAAAATATTCGTTTTCCGAAAGCAAGTAAATGCCTGTACTACGCTGTACTACATTTGAAAGCTTCTAGAAACTCGTTGAAATTAAGTTAGGAAATTCAGTCCCCTTTTGATGCATATGTAAATCATATAAAAACGTTGGTTCCTATATTCACTTTGTTTTGATTAACGCATGCTATACATGCTATGGTCATTTTCCTGCTATCCAGCCCACGCGCCACATCTACTGTAGCTTAGTCTTTTTCTTTTTCTTTGTTCGTTTTTTCGTCGTTTTTGTGTTTTCCTGATGAAAGGGTAGTGCCCCGAAACATGTAGATTGTCTTCGTCTTTGTCCTGTTCTAGCTTGGTCCAGTCCCCTTGTTTTAAATTTAATTCGGATTTTCCTCCAAGCCGCAGTCACTTGTTTTTCTTTTGCATGCTATGCACGTATAACTACTGAATTCTACTAATTCGTTCAGTATCTAAGGGCCGCTTGTCTTAAGGTTACTCTTTTCTCGACTGTAATCTCTAAAAGTTCAATGCATGATGGAGGGATTTCTGGGGGATCTTAAGAGAGATATGAAATCTGACGATGGATTGCTATGCTCCTCACAGCAGCATCTTACATCAGTGGATAGACGGACATTTTCAACTTACTAAGATAAACAGTGACGAAAGCAAAGACAGATCCATATTTGGGCAACGGTTGGAGAGAGAAGATAAGGACAAGAAATATTATTGCGTTTTGATGTCTGCTCTTCCACAGAGAAATTGTGGAACTGTTACCATCTAGAGAGAGCGAGAGATATGAACCAGATAATCTGAAGGAAGTGGCAGATGACATGATTTGGCTTTACAGGAATTACAGAGTTACAGAAGTTACAGGAGTTGCAGGAGTTACACATGTTACAGGAGTTGCAGGAGCTACAGGAGTTGCAGAAATTACAGGAGTTACAGATGTTACAGGAGCTTCAAGAGTTACAGAAGTTACAGGAGTTACAGAAGTATTTTACAGAAATTAGAGGAGTTACAGGAGTTACACAAGTTACAGAAGCTACAGGATTTACATAAGTTACAGGAGTTACAGAAAAAAGGTCACAACCCTTACAATTACGACACCCCACTATCACTGTCACCGTGAGTCTGGCACTAGACATCCCCAACCCACACACCTTCCCCCTCCGGCACAGTCTAGTTTCCTGTTGCCGGAAATACCGGTGTGCTTTCCTTCATAAGAGCGGTCCATTACTAGAGGAACCTCCCAAGAAGTTGTTGAAGGCGTAAATAAGCTGACATTTCAAGATGCTCCGGAGAAAACTTCTTTTTGGTTTATTTTATATTGATGTGGAAAGAGATCCATGTAGGATTAATGCAAATCTGAGTTTTCAACTTACAGTAAACTTTCTGGTAAAATCAGCTTCTTCCTGCTTCTTCTCCCATTCCCCCCGCCCCCCTAAAAAAGGCAAGACCATACCACCGAGAACAGGAACTGAAAAAAAGTCAAGCATTACAACCCGGGTAATCGTTATTTAATCTAGCGTATTACATCTCACGAAACCGCCCACGAAAGAGCTTCGTCAAATAATAATAATAATAATAAACTTCAGGGCATTGAAGTTAAACAGGAAATCTTAAATTTGCTCAGCAGGAGGCGTGTCGTATCTGGTGGAGTACAGACGATCCATCATAATTTCAACGGAAAATTGAATTTCAGAAGTTGGTTTTTTTTCAATGTCCGAAGGAAAGGTGGTAGGGGAAAAAAAGAAAGTGAGGAGAAAATGAATGGATGTACATTGCCGTTTTGTCATCGGTATTTTTGTCATCGACCGCTGTTTTGACACTCTTATTGGAAGGTGCTGTCGTCAGTGCTAGTTATATTTACAGCTAAATGTGCAAAAGTTCATTTCGTTTTTAAAATGACTTTTCTATAGGGACGTTGGGAGGTATTATTCTTGCTATGTTTCTACTCGTACCCTTGTTATACACATCTTGCAATTCAAACTGATGAAAGCCTTCTCATCTCGACGTGCTTGGTTCTTACTGTATCAGAGGAAGAGAGAAGAATTATGTTTGGCTGGATGATCTGCATGAAATGAGCGGCTGGAACTGCTGGTGTGTCGAGTTTTAAGATTATCTGCGCGTATATGAGAGCTTTGACAATTCTTTCTGTTTGCCCTTGGACTTTGGGGTTATGCGCTCGAAACGATGAAAAAGTATAATCATTGCACAGTGCCAACGGTGCCTCATGAACATCTTAATATTTCTCTGTGTGATGCCGACAACGTTTAAATTTTAAAACTGTCACATCAGATGCTGCTCAATATGGATGATACAAGAAAAAGAATTAAGGACTGAATACACTGTCGTTTTAAAAGGCTCTTTACACATTTTATCGCAAACATTTCTGGCGCATACATGTCTCTCTCTTCCCCAGTAGAACCGACATTGCGTTGTTATCGTAGATTTAAACGTATACCACTGGCATATTTGTAATTTTTTCTGTTTCTTTTTTTAAACAAAGTGTTACAGCAAAACTCTGTAACCAGCCCAAGGTTCAAAATTAACTTTAGAAGAAAACGCGATGCTGAGAACAGACAGCAGCCACGTGTCGACACTGTTGCATTAGCGCCGCTCACTCCGTGTGTCACTCTGAAAGTTAAAACCAATTAAGGTTTTCCCGGACACCGTATATCTGCATGCAGACAACTTTCGGGAGTGTTTCTGCTGGCAGAGCCAGATACGGTAATGTCTGATCCTTGGTCCGGCACCTAATTTCTCTGGGTCTGGCACCTGTTTATAGACCTGGTCGTTAGGGGTTTTCTCCTGGTTTCCTCCCCATCCCTCCTCCCCTCCTCTTTGACTTAACCTTTGTTTTGTTTACTTTTGCGAACGACCTACAAGAGTAAATATACCCATACAGAGAGGCAGTGAGCAGTAAACAGCAACGATTTTTCTCAAACGGCATGCCCACTGTTATGAAGATTTTTAGGACTACGAATGTGTTTTACGTGACAAATACCGTTTGCATCGTAATCCGCCATTTTGTCACTTTCCGCCTTTTTGGTTTACGAGTATCAAAACGCCGGGGAGTGGCAAAGCGGCGGGGTACAAATAACAGAGAGAGACAGAGAATACAGAAAATTGGAGGAGAGGTGGCTGGAGTTGGGAGGAAGAGATTAACACAGCGCAACAGACTGAAAGATTCTGCGAAAGCAAGAGAAAGGCGAGCTGATGACAAACATGTTTGCTTTAAGGAGATACCGTCTCCTGGATGAGAAATCGGTAAAGCATGGCAATTTAAGAAGCTTTTTCGGCGATAAAAAGGGACTCGGTGGCGTGCGTGGGTCATGTTTAACAGAGAATTAACTAATCTCAAAGAGCTTGCGCAACTACTGTATCTACGACATAAATTTCATGTTTCGCAAATTCACATTCCGTACTAAAAGATCTTTGTAGGTCCCAATATTTTGCAGAGAGAGAGAGAGATGAACAAGCTGCAATTTTCCCCAGTGCCGCGGGGGGGGGGG
>SMGT01013566.1:368590-389699 GCA_004794575.1 Lanistes nyassanus
GGGGGGGGGGGGGGGGGGGGGGGGGGGGGTACCAGGAGGAAGAACATTCGCTCGTCCATTGTACAATTGTACAATAAAGGCGGAGCACACACGTGCGGCGATGAAATCTCACAAGACCTTTACGCGCAGACCTCACTGTGCCGAGCGAACATGTCAGCGTTCTACTGGCGCGGCCTCTCGCACGTGTCAGCACGAACGTCAGGTCACGCGCCCACCGCACGTGCGGAGTAGTAACAAGGGGGGTAGGAGGGGGGAAGAGTTGCAACGCCAAGGGCGTGGGGGGGGGGGAACTGTGGTTGATGGAACGGCGCAGAGATCGGGAGGTGAAAACGGCTTTATACGGCAAATCTTTTCGAACTGCGATTAAAACCGCTTACCCAGCATTTGACATTATTTACAGGACGGGAAAAGATTAGGCCATTTAAATGGCTTAAATAAGCCATTAATTGGCTCCTTTGCCAGACACCTGCGTCAGTAGATGTTCCAGAGAATGTGATGGATGGACTTTCTCTCTCTTTCTCCTCCCTCTCTCGCTCTCTGTGCGCGCTTGAGTTTACTTTCTTCAACGACAGAACATACAAATGTCATGTTTTATAAAGCAATATAGGCCTATGTGTTTATTACAAAGACCAAGACAGTAAAAATTTACTCATTATGCCTCGCGCTAGTTACCTGTGTGTGTGTGTGTGTTTGGTGCCAGTGCACGTGTGTCTGCGCGCCGCGACCAGTTGTGCGCACCTGCATTTGTCTGGAAGCGCGTGAGCTGAGAATCTGGGTGAATGCGTGAGCCTGCTGGCGTGCATGCACGTGTACCCTGTGCGTGTTGGTGCGACTTTAGGCTACACAGTCTAAAACGAGCGACCTTCCGTGCTGCATCCAAAGCATCAAGGGTAGAAAGGAATGAAACTCACTGCCTCTTCCGAAAAATATTCGCAAGAGAAGAAAAGCTTTGCAAAGCTACAATACACTACGGATCCCGACTCTACTGCTCCTTTATATGTGGGAGGAAAACAAAGTAGAAAAGAGAAAAATACGCACAGGAGAGTGGAAGAGATAGGCTGTAAGAGGGAAGGAAGAAAAGAAAGAGTAAGGAGAGGGGAGAGAGATATACGATAGAGAGAAAAGAGAAAGAGGTGGGAGGAGAGAATTAGGGGTAGGGATTGACGGTAAGAGGGAGGGTGGTGTAAAGTGTACATGGAGAGAGAGAGAGGCAGGGGATAGAACAATATAGACACGTTCTAGCCAATCTGGCAACACCGCTCGTATGCAGGCAGGAGGGCACACACTGATCGACTTATCTACATCACATTTTCGCCACCCCTTTAGGACAACTCCGGATGCGGGCTATTGTAGCAAGAGGGAAATAAACAGCACTCTAATAGCAAGTAGGTTATCTTCCTGGGAGCTCCGCATCGTCAGGTGGAAAAACCCGCAGGGAGAGATTCTTTTCTACTTTTTAAATCTGTTTGGACCTCTTTTCTTTCTTTCTTCCTTTTTTTTTTTGTCGAAGTAGATGGCACGGTGATATGTTTTGACGTCTTTCTGCGTAAAAACTCTAGCCTTTGATTTTGGCTGTCTACCAGGCTGTACAGTAAACATCATTTAAGAGTTTCGCTGCGTTTAGCATTACTGCATGCAATACCTCGGGACAAAGGATGCCGACGATCTATTCCGGCCATAGTAACGGCTATACGTAGTGGATGATTTTCATTCGCTGGGACGTTATTTCGAACACCTTCCGTCAAATTGAAAGTTAAATCCTTACATGATGAGGCACTTGACGATTGCACAAATATGTGTATGTGCACTGTCTTTTTGTTTTAAAGGGGCATATGATTGTGTCTTAGACCAGTACTTTTAAATTTTAAATGCCTCTCATTAATTGTTTGTGCAATTTGTTTTCACGAGTGCATGCCACAGTCATGTCGGGGAAGCGGGTAGGGGCGGGAGGGAGGGTTACGAAAGGAAGGGTTAGGGGCGAGTTAGAAATTATGGTGGTGGAATTCGCTAGGCACCCGTGGGAGGCGACGTTCTGCTGAACGCAAACGCCAACGAATGCTATACTGTCAGAACGAAAGTCATCTAGCAAAACGACATCTGTCAACCTTGGAAAACGTTGCAAAACTCACCCCCCCCCAAAAAAAGCATACTTTAAACAAACACAAGCGCTAAGAAAACTCCACAGTCTCACTGTCGCTGGGTACGCCCTCGTATCAAATTGCTTCATCTTGTTTACGATTACTGTGAATTTAACTCGAGTGTGAGAATTGCTGGGCTGCCAGACAGCTCGGAAGACATATGTATGTTTCGAAATGCAGTGTCAGCTCTTAGAGAGTTCAACCTGCCCAGCGAAAGATTTTTGACAGGCGCATATAGGACACGTCCTCTTTGAGACGAATCTGTGCTTCGGCGTAATCTTTCTGTCATTATGAAAGATTTATAGCAAACTGTCAACCACATGCTCGTCTGGAATACACCGAAGAGCTTTTACAGGCGTGCAGTTTGTTCCGGGGTTATGGAAAAAGTCGGAGACTGAAGCTAAGAATAAAGCACAGGTCTTCTTTCGTCTTTCTGTCCACTGTAGTGTTTATTCTATCTTCTTCGTCCCTTTCTATTTATGCATTCCATTTTCATTCGGTCCTTAGATTGGTTTGTTCCTTTTTTTCCCCTTTCTTTCTTTTTTCCTGTCATCAGCGTGTCCCTTTGCCATGACTATCCCGCCTTTATCCAACTTCACGTTTAATTTGTTCTTTCTTTATCCTGTTTGCTCCCTTCTACTTTATTTCAACGTCAGTCTGTACAGCACGTTAAAGCTCTAATTCCCTGGAGCAAATCATCTGGCGAGCTCTATCTCGCAGGTCTTTCCGGGGTCGGGAGGGGGGGAGGAGAGGATATTTTTAGAGGAGGGGGGTTTAGGGGAAGGGTGGAGGGTGGGTTTAGGGGTGGGGGTTAAGGGAGTGGTGGGGGTGGGTGTAAGGGAAGGGGGATACAGGCAGTACGATCTTCCAGGAAATTGGAACGTTTTCAGTGCTAAGAGATTAGCATATTTTATGTAAGACTGTACTTGATTGGTTCCAGTTTTTTTAAATATCTTTTTCAAGCTCATCAGCGTGCACTGTGATGCACCTGCTCACGAGTAAACTCGCGACTGAGTGCGGGCAACTTGGCAAGTGTCTTTGAGGACGGATTGTTGAGGTTTCTGCATCTTTACAGACAGCACGAAGCTATAAAAAAAGACAAATAAACAGTGTAGAATTCTAACTCTTCCAAAACTAAAAATAAGAAGAAAAAGGTATGAAGGAAAAGACCTCCTCCTCCCCCCCCCAAAAAAAAAGCCGCCGCTAATGAAGACCTGGAAAAGACTTTAGCAACTGAATACAACATGCAGAAAACAGAGGCGTTGGGAAAATGTTTGGCAGGATGTTTCTGATTTTTTCTTTGCTGAGGGAAGAGACATTAGGAAAGGGTGTTCGGACACATGTTCGCAATCACGCACGCATACACGTGCACATACATGCGCGTACCTTTCCCCATTCCCCCCTCCCCCCGCAATCCACCCAGACACGTTGAATTTTTTTCTGATCGCACGTAACATGGGTACAATCTGTAAAGATTGTACGACATCTTTTATGACTTACTAGCTGTCTACTTGCCACGAAGCTGCGCGCCAGACTAACCTTACAGCGGCCACCCCTCCCCTCCCCCCCCCCGGCAAAAAATTTCCAGTTTGCAAGTGGTTTTGCACAGCGTTGGTCTGGCTTAAGTTTGCGAGTCACGGCACGCATTACCATCCGGAGAGCCCCCGCTGAAGCATAAAATAACTCAGAGGAAGCTGGTCGCAATCTGTTTTGCTGTCGAAGGCGATGAAAATCGTTGCACATAGTCTTGAAAAAAATGGAGGATGGGAGGGAGAAAAGAATGCCTGTCCTTTCGTTTGTTTTTTTTTCCTCGCTTTTTGCAGGTGCAAGTGCGCTGGTACGGAAGGTGATCAAAACAGTATTCACGCAAAAAGAAACAGACGAACATAGAAAATCTAATGGAGTGCGTTTGTTGGGGGGGGGGCAGCAAATGATGATGAAGATTGTAATAGATTATGCTGATGAGTGATGAGAAATGTGAGTATTTGTACAAAACGTTCAAAATTTCGTTTAAAGAAGAACTCCGGATTTCGTAATTGTTTTACCGAAACCAGGTTTAAATCTTTTACTTCTGCACGTCAGAAACATCAAACAGCTTCAATTCTACTCATAAACAGCATGATGTATTGAGTTATACCATTCCTACAGGATGTAAGAAATCCCATATGCTGGTATTATTAAAAGGGGGGAAAACATTACATATTAGGAACACGTCATATCAGCCTTTTCTAGGAGATAACACAACTGTCTAACGTTTGATTGCATCCCAAAGACTCGCCAACCGGGAACCAGTCTAAGTGAATCCGACTGTTTGGTATAATCGTTGTAATCATTTTCTTTCTAGCTGTGTATTACTTTCGATGTACTAAGGCCAGGCAGATCACGAGAGCACGTAGTCCCATTTTTACTAAACTTTAAAAAAAAGGTATCGCAGAAAAAGAAATGCTTGGTATTGGAAAGTTGGGGGGAAGGGAGGGGGAAGGGAAGGGGAGGAAAGGAGTTGGGGGCTTGCAGGGTTTTTCTTTTAGTTGCTTTTCGTTGCTCAATGAAAAATAATCAATCTTGTTTGTTTCTAGTAGTCAGACCAATAAAGACCTGACATTTAACCTTGAATATCGCTGGAGCTCAGACCAAGCTGCTTCCAGACTATCGAGGCACACCAGCCTGAAACGTGCATAGATCTGCACGTGCCGTGTGCCCTGTGCCTGCGTGGCATCTTGCTTTCTCGCCCCATTAACCGCATTTCGGATTCAGGCTGCACCGTTGCTCGCTAGGCCTGCAGGTCTGGAGCCCATTCCAGTTCCGAAATCTTCGTCTCACGTCGTCAACCTGTGCTCACTGCACTGCACAGTCAACTGCTAAGATGTATTCCACTGTCACCTCAACGCGAGCAGCATTCGGGAACCGTGTCCAGGGGACGTCATCTGACGTCCCGAGACTCGTTTCTTTGCGCTGCATGCTTGACGCCGATGATGGTAATGAGCAGCCGGCAAGGCCGAGAGGCTATTAATCCGAGGATTTTACGAGCCAGTGAAACGTTGTGATAGGCGGGTCCGCAGATTCCACCGTGGAAACTCTTGCAAAACGTGAGTGGATTGCGCAGACATTCCGCTGACATGGAGAGACCAAAAGGAAACTGAAAGCTGTTTGAATTTACAGAGAACCTCAGAGCTGGCCTGTTTGCTTTGTCTTATCATCATTCTGTTACCGAACCTGACGGTAATTGTAGTTTAGGTATACACTCATGGGCATATTCTTATTTTTAAAATCTGTTTATTGGCCTTCCATGAACCAATTATGCAGCAGAGTGGCGCTGCCACTAGACGTTAACGCTTATTCGTGTGGACACCTGTCAGCGGTCCTAGCCAATCCAAAGTGGTGTACAATGACCGTAGTAAAACCCATTAGTACATAGAAAATAATGATAAAACGCGAAGTCAAGAACAAATACATAAAGACTTCAATATAAGTTTGCGGATAGACATGCATGTACCGTTTCCGTTTAAGGTGAGTGGTGCAAGACGGTGGGGAAAAAAATGAATGGTAACTATTCAGGTGAAGATAAGCATTCGACTCTCACGAGGCTGACTAGGAAGCGGAGGAGAAAGGGCAGGGAAGAGAGAGGAGAACAAAACTGGAGGAATACATCTCTCTCTAACACACACACACACACACACATACACGGAGAGAGAAAGAGAACAAAATTGGAGGAACAGATCTCGCTCTGTCTAACATACACACACACACACACGGGGAGAGAGAGAGAGAAAGAGAGAGAGAGAGAAAAATGGTGAAGCTGCAGGTGTTTCTTGATGCACTCGCATGTCCTGCGGAAAGGTCTGTGGCTTAAAGGGAGAAGATAAAAATGGCGCTTATCTCTCTGTTCAGCATCTGCAGGGTCTTTGCTTTCAAACCTCCTGCACCGCCTTCCGAAAGGAACACCAGATACTTTGTTAACAAATAATCGCCATCCGACAACGGGCTGGTACGCATTAATACCTATATCACACTGCACTCCTTTCATCTGGGTAATTTAACAACATCTGCCTTGTTAACCTGTCATCCCCTAAAGCAGCGGCTATAATGAGGATCATTTTAAATTGCGCGCCAGCCGCTCTTCTTACAGGGCGATGACGGACTCTGGAAGGCGCCATCGTTAGTCAGAAGGGTTTCTAGATAGGTGGGGAGGGAGGACAGGAATGAGAGAGGGCGTGGGGTGCGAAATAGAAAGAGGAGGGTAAAAGATGAGCGGATAATGTGGAGGAAGATATGGAGAAATGAAGATGACAGAGAAAATGGAAAAGACGGGAGAGAGAGAGGGGCGCTAGGGGGAAAGAGAAACGAGAGGAGAGAAGAGAGAAAGAGAAAAGAAGAGAGATTGGGGGGGGGGGAAGAAAAGAGAGAAAAGAAAATATTGGGGTGGGGAGATGGGGGGGAGGTAGGGAGAGAGAATATTACATGCACAGCAAACGACTATACGAAAATGATGGAGCGATTGAAAATACTCGTGGGTGAAAATCTCATCATCCAGGATGCAGAAATTGCCGCAGAATGTTTCTGACGACACGCTGGTGCACAATCACTGTTCCCGCTTTTCCTTTGATAAGGTTTCTCTTGTCTACAAGTCTTTCTACCAGCCTGTCTATCAGTCATTCTATCTTGTCTGCCTGCGGCGGTAAGTTTATTGATCATGATCAAAGATCCTCATCCCCTCTTTTCGTGTCTACCTGTCTCTCTGCTGTCTGCCTGTCTGCTTCATGTTCTGCCTTATGTCGCTCGGCCTACTTTGCAGTCTGTCAGGATGCACGCCTTTCAAGCCCCCACTTGCTGCACAAAGACGTTTGTATCACACTGCTATCGCGAGCGACCTGTTTCCATTAAGCACAGCCCTGCTCGCCAGAGCTTAAAAGGAACAAACTAGGTGCCTGTCTTTGGTATCTGCGAGCTCACGATAGATGCCGGCGCTCGCAGACAAAGGAAATCGCCTCGGCGAGAGGGCGTGGGGCGGATTGTTCAAGTACCTGCTGGCACCGACCACCTCCGTTCCCTCTCGTCTGTTGTCCAGGCAAAACTTATAGTCCGAAACCAAAACAATTGGCTGTTTCACAGACTGTCTCCCCCAGCTCCCCATCCCGACAACACTGTTTACAGTGCCTCGTTCTTCTCACAAGCAGAAACTCAATCTCGGAAACGAGTTTTCCTTGGGTTTTTATTTTAAAATTATCGTTCTCCAGGCAGAGGGAAAGTAAGCTAATAGTTTGTCAAGAGCATATCAACTTGCTCTGTCACGCAGCGAACACTGGCAGCTTTACGGAGCTGAAATGTTTGTTTGAAGAAGAACAAAAAGAAAAAAAGAAAAGGAATAGAAAGCTGCGAGCGAAGCGAAGGGGAAGGAAAGAGAAAGAGAGATGGGCAAAGCAGAGGAGAACGATAGTCTGCCAGTGTAAGAACTGTTTGAGCATGTATGCATCGGCTCGCTCATCTCCATTGTCATCGGCGTGTAGTCTATGTGCCTTTTATTCTTATCGTTAGAAACACAAGCTCTGTGGCATCACATTCAGTTACTTGTCTCACGGCTAGATTCTCTGCGTGTCCGCTATTGTTTCCTGAAATATTAATGCGCATCTTCCGCCAGTTATCTCTGCTCGCTCATCTCCGGTTTGCAAGCAAAATCCAACATCCGTATATACTTTTACACACATCGCAAGCCCCCCTCCCCCATCCCTGTAGGCGCACGCTAGCATAAATTAAATAATTAAACCAGACAAGCAGACAGATAAACCTGGGACAAATGCATCGAGATGCAGCATACGCCGTTCATGGCAACACGCTCTAAGCCCATTTGCTAAGAGAAATACTAGGAGCCCCGTGGTACCTGTTTCGCATTTCTTTTAACGTACGGTCCTATCTTTTCAGCAGAACATTGGTGGCTAGCCCTTGATGATGGGCCGCAGCAACCAGGTGTTGGCGGATTAGATAATCGTACTCTTTATACGTATTATAGCTCATTATTCTTTATACGTATAGGTCATTAATCTTCATAGGTATAGATCATTTCTCTTTATGCGTATAGGTTACTTGTCTTTATACGTATAGGTCGTTTCTCTTTATACGTATAGGTTATTTCTTTTTATACGTATTGTAGGTCATTACTCTTTATACATATAGGTCACTTCTTTATACGTATAGGTCACTTCTCTTTATACGTATAGGGCATTACTCTTTATAAGAATTATAGCTCATTACTCTTCATACGCATAGGTCATTACTCTTTATACGTATAGGTCATTTCGTTTAATACGTATAATAGTAGGTACGTGACAAAAAAATTCAAAATATTTTTCGAAAGTAATGTATATCAATATAAAGAGCTTAAAAATACAAACAGAACGACATAAAATTTATTAAAATAGGCCAAAAATAAAGGGAGTTATGAATTTTTCTTTGATTTCATTTTGTCATTTTTTTGCATGGGGATCTTAAGGCAAATTGTGTCCAGCGAGCTGAGTTTGTGAGCGTTAAACGTCCATAACTTCTAAAAATCTTCACTAATATTTAAAAATAAGATATCAATGGAAAGCTTAAACTCTCAGCAATACAATGGAAGTAACATTAATTTTATTTTACTGATTTATTTTTTAATACTTATAATTATAAACTTAAGTGTGCACGAAAAATAAGAGAAGTTGTACACAGAGTACTAGAAGACTAAATATATAAACACATCACATGACAGTTTAAATTAAAACAATGAACCTAAGTTCCAGTGCATTCATTTATATTATTATTTGTAAATGAAACAAAAATACTAATTCTATTAACCACAACAATACTTTTTCTTTAAGAATTAGCCTGCTTGCGAGAGTATGTCAACACTTCTAGAAGCTTAAGGAGCAAAGGTTGTCATGAATAAATAAAGTTTAAACCAATAGTCCACAATCTTTTCGGTCACGTGACGAGATCTCGTGGCACGCGATGTAGATGGAAAAAAGGACGCTATCGGTATGCCTACCGCTTTTCTCAGTTCAGAGCAAACTGTATGCGCCTTAGATTTTCAAAATTATGCGTTAAACGGAACCTAAAATGATTCTTCTAACAGAAGAAATAAAGAACAATAACTGGATCACGGTCCGATTTTCGATTAGTTCCCTTTAATTAGACAAGCCGAGATTTGCGAAACGCTGCGGCAAGCATTTTGCTCAGTGTAGACAGGACTTTTGAAAAAATAAAGAATTTAAAAATACATGCACCTTAAAACCTCACAGAATTAAGAAGATGCAAATAAAAATGCTCAGTTAGTTGAAGTATATCAATACTTTATCATGGAATTACTTAGCTTCTGTGTCGTAAGGTTATTTTTGGGAGCGTCTTTTTTGACCTGCTCGAAGTGGTCTTACAAAACAAGCGTCACTGGAAAGAGATATTTTAACGATATAAACAGTTATTGATTATCATCATTTGGGAGATCTTTCCTTTTTCTAAAAAGTAAATATTTCACATATAATTTAAATCTTCGGTACCTTAAAGCACATGAAAAAAAACTTGGCTTCAAATTCTCACGAGAGTTTCGACGCTGCGCCCCCCTCCTCTCCGATCTAGATTTTCACGTACCTAATAATAGGTCATTACTCTTTATACGTATAGGTCATTTCTCTTATGCATATAGGTCATTACTCTATATACGTATAGTAATAACTCTTTATACGTATAGATCGTTTCTCTATATACGTATATGTAATTTCTCATTATACGTATAGATCATCATTCTTTATACATATAGGCTATTTCTCTTTATACGTATATGTCATTCTCAGAAAACACTAAACAGGAACTCTTGGACATCGCACGGACTTTTGTCATTTACGGGTAATGCACGTACGCTTCCTTTTCGAGTAATGTACTTTTTCGGTCACAGATGCTAAAATATTTTTGCAAAAAAAGAGAGGTTATTTTTCTTCGCTAATTGAGATCTACAACGAGCATAGACATGTAGACCGTCTTAGGGTACCTAAAATTTCTTTTTGTTTTTGGGCTTGAAGTGGCGACGACTACCATTATTTAAAAAAAAACACTTTGGTGACTTGTAACCTTTTAATACTTGGTAATTTGTATAATACTCACAAAATTTCTTCGACTATTTGGGATTCTGCATGGCACAAAGTACACTTATCTACAGACTGCTGGAGAGTTACTGGCCCTGTTTCTGTGCCCTCCGTGCGCCTAGAGTATAGAGCCGTTGGCCAGGGGGCAAAAGGACGCGACGACCAGAAACAAGCGGAGCAAAAATGGCTGTTATGTTAATTCCACTCCGTGTGTCAGACATTACATTTAAGAAAGACCCCTGAGTCATCAGAAAATCACAGGTTTCGAAGCAGTGGCCCCTCGTTTGTAACTTAACATAGCCCTGTCTTTGTCTCTGACTTTTTTTTGTGCACGTAGGCGGGTGAGAGAGGAGAGGCAAAGTGGTGGGATGGGGGATGGAGGGAGGTGCGAGGTGGGAGGAGAAGGTGGCTGAAAAGTACAAAATGCCTGGAGGGGTAGCAGTGGTCACACTACAGCATCCTTCTCTCGAAGCCCTTTTAATGACCCAGTGGCGCCTCGTTTCCTTGCAGGTGGGACACGTAGCCGACGAAAAGAGACAGCTTTTATCTTGTCAAAGTCTCCCTCTCTCTCCTCGTCTCCCTCAACCTAATATGCCGGTTATCATCACTCACGTCAGCGCATTCCGTCGGTCGTGCGTTCGACAGCCAGTTTGCGAAAATATATGTAGGCACGTACAGGTACGAGAGCCTGCCGCAGGTGTCCGCGTGTTTACGTGCATTCTGTCTTCTTTGGAGCAATAAATTTTATCTGCGTCCCCGTGTAGCAAAATGTGTTTCAAAATTACATTTAAAATCAACGGACTGCTTGGACAATTCCTTGTTCTATCAAAATAACATATAATTTGAACATTATTACTTTTCATATATTCAGTATCAACTGCATAATCTAGGTGAAAAGTTTTAATAACACTCTCTTGAAAGGATCCCATTTCAGGATAAAACAAGAACTACTCATATATGAGAAAGCAGATCAAATTGTGACATAAAACCAGTTATATGTAATGATTAACACAAAAAGATTGATCATTCTTTTTTCCGTTTGATGTCTGGAGTCTTCCGTTTTGGGGATTGGGGAGCACATCTTCCACTTTAAGATAACCGAAAGCTGAAAGTAAGCTAGCTTCAAGAAAAGAAAGTTTTCTAATTGGATTCCTGCAAGGCTTTACCAATTTTACACTCCATTATACCTCCTGAAAGCCAGCCGATTCTCGAGATGACCTGGAACATCAGGAAAAAGGCGCGTAGACGACTCTACAAATTAAAATAGCGAACCCAGGGCAAACCTGTTATTTGTCATTTGTGTTTTCTCAGCCAGACGCTGTTAAGCCCATCATCGCTCGAAACACGAGTAAGCTACACGTCTGCCCGCCGCAGTTCCCTAGCGGAAAGAAATGTCGGGGAAAAATCAAATTCGCTCTCCAGAACTGTAGAAATGGGGTCCCATCTAACGCATCTTTCCAAGGATCATTACTGCAAGGTGGGGAAAAAAACCTCTACAACTTCGCTCATAGCCGCAAACAAAAAATGAACTTTATTACGTTAAGAGACAGGACTTTATGAAGAAAGAGCCTCATTCTCTTTCTCTCTCTCTCTCTCTCACAGACAAGATGGAGATCTGGAACGGTCCTTTTTTTTTTCAATGCGCCTGCCATTTTTCAGGAGAACTTTAGTTAACGTCGTTGCAGCAATGTGTGCATTGACGCAGCATAGAGCAAATGGACATCATAAACCCGTCAAATACGTACTTTTTTCCATGTTGATTCAAAGCAGATTTTCTCAAGGCATATAGCACGCGTGTACTGCAAGGCTGCATGAGAAGTCGTGATTCATTTTTCGCACATCACTGTGAGCGTAAACTATTGAGATTAAATGGGTGTTACCACTGTTTTTATGGCCCGAAGATCATGTGCGCCCCGCTCCAAGACCGAGAAGCAAGTACGTATCATGATTGCATGAATTTTAACTTTGGTTCATTTATCTTCCATTTCCGGTTTCCCCTCTATACTTCCTGTGAGCATGTGTGCGTTGGCGCCACTCCATATAATTTTGTCTTTGTCTTTATAAACGTATTAATCCGGTTATGCATCAGATGCTTGTCTCTTTCCAGTCTGACCAGATATGTACATTAGACTAGACAGATCTTGAAGCTGTAGCTTGTCCCTGAAAAGGGTTAAAACTGGTACACCCATGTTTCTTTTTTCAATTTCCTACCGCTTTACGAAAACTCAACAGTGTATGTTTTGCTAAGTAGAAAGCTCAAACACTTGGTGTGTCCAAAGAACCACCAATTAGACAAATCAAAACATTTTAGAGGGAAAGGCTCACACTGCCACATTACTTTTCCTTTTATGTTTCCTTTGTAAGAATGGCGCTTGTGTGTAGACTGTGTAAGCCTTGTAAGAATGGCGCTTGTGTGAAGTAGATTGTGCGCGCTGGAAGTGTTTTTCAACAGCGTTCCGCAAGCGGAGTCCCACAGGCGTTTTGACGAATGATGTCTACCGAAACAAAACATCATAGCCCAGAGAATGAGTGGGAAGAGCTTGAAAGGGGAGTGGAAACTAAAGGAGAAAAGCAGGAACCCCTTTCCTGCAGGTTGTTTGCGGATACAACAAGCAAATGTGCGTTAAGGTTTTGATCCGAACCTGGAGAATGCGCTTCCCGGTTCTCCGAAAATCCAACTGTGTAAAGGTCACAGTCACGCGGACAGGTCAGAAGAATTAAGACGCTTATTCACTCTGTTAAGAGAGGCCTTGAAGCCTCATTCCTCATCCACGAGCATTAACTGTCGTCTTTTCTTTGTCTTTGTTGCCCTGCCTTTGTTGTTCCTTTACTACTTTCGTTGTCTGGAAATACTCATTACTCAACCCACCAACCACCCCGTATTATTAATTATTATTCAATATTTGAGGATTGGCACAAGATAACCTATTCTCATCTTCTCGTTAAAGCACATTTTTTTAAACAGTGTTCTGTCCACAGTCAACATTTTTTTCCCTAAAGCTTTCTACGTTAGGCGGAAGTCCCACAGACTGGCATACAAAACAGCAGGACAACAATGCCGGTAAAGTACGCTCACGAACTTCACATTGTTATAATTTTTTTACGTCTCTTTCAGCACGAAATTCAACATTTTAAACCAGCACACATTTCATAATTATCTGCTCCCACATTTTAAAGACTGCTACAAAGAGTTTCTGTTCACTGTCTACAGACGGCAACCGGATATTCAGCACTGCTCAATGTTGTCCCCGTAGCTGCTGAACCAGACGGCGGGCTTTCCTTTGTCGAGACACAATAACGCCTGGAAAAAGTCACATCAGTTAAAAAGGTAACCGATTTTGGAAATCTATTGTCTCCCAAAAACCTAGACGCACGGCGATCTAACCATACACAGAGTGAACGAAAAACCTATGCTACGCGTGTAATGGGTGTCCTCTTTGAGTGCAACGAAAGTTTTCGTCTATTGGAAAATGCCTGTAAAAATTACAGAGTACAGACCTGACTGTTTGAACAATTGCATTAACGATGTCTGGAAGCCCTCCCAGAAGGAAGATGAGTGGCATAATCATTTGTGAGAGCTTTCTCGAGGGACCAACCTTCTACAGCTTAGAATCCATCAATGCGCAGCTGGCCATCATGGCTGATCACGTGACGAACGGCGAAGAAATTCGATGGCATGAGAACAGTGTCCTCTGGCAACACGGCAACATGGCAACACGTGCGCCTGTGACCTTGCTGTTTCCTTCACCGCCCGTACAAAAAGATGGGCCACGGAACAGCAGATTACCACGATTAAAATCCCAGGCTGGAAGATTCGGTCTAAGCAGCTAGGGTTTGATACTGAATGGCCAAAAGCATCAAACACAGACAGTCTTCGGTCATACTTCAGTCCACCTATAGTGGATTTCGAGGCACCTGCCTTTGTTTCTGGTTCATCATTGGCTTAAAATATGTCGATCCCAGGTTAAAAAAAAGGTAAAGGAGGTCTCCTGACCTTTTGGGGGTCATAGGGGAGTAGGGTGTTTGAGACCCCTCCCCCCTCCCCCCCCACACACAATTTTCTGTGGCTCAACATCGTGAAGGCAATCCCCATCGCTTCCCCCTCGCTGCTTTACCTCCCCTGACCAATGGGGTCAGGTCCCCACTCCCAGCTGGGTCAACTGGGAGAAGTGCGTTGTGGCACCCGAGTATCGAACCAGCCTGTGGTCGTGCATTGGGGTTCGGAGGCCTGCACTCTAACCACTCTGCCATCTTATTGCCCTGAGGAAGAGAATAAAATAATGTCAGATCGTTTAAAAAAAATGTTTTTAACAGTGTATCTGGCCCTACTCTACACGTAAAGCGCCCAGTACACGACTGTTGTGATTAACCACCCCCCTCTCCCCCCCCCAAAAAAAAATAAACCCACCATCTTGTCCAGGTCTGTCCCGTGGGACTAAAGGGGTGGGGGTGGGGTAATACCTTGTAGTGTGGCGTATATGATATACCATAGCGTCCCGGTTTAAGCGAAACAAAATAATATTCAGGTCATTCGAGAGACATGAACGCAATTTGATGCCTCGCTCAGACGACAACGGCGTGAGTAGAAGGTTCATGGCGAGCAGATAGCGTATATCGTAGACATCGTCTGAGGCGAGCAAGTTACTCGTAGCGATTGTTGGTGTTTGGTTTCGCTCTCTGCATTACATCCACTGCAGGGTGCACAGCGGGCCTGGGGTACAAGCGGTTAATGGGAGTTCTCAGGGGAGCAGGATGGCTGCTGCGAACGCAGGCTGTGTTTTATCTGCCGAGGCCTTATGCCACGGTGACTGTGAAATTCGCAGTATCATGGTTCGAATCCTGGCTAACTCAGACTGGGGAAAATGATGAATTTGTTAGTTATTGCGTATAGCTCGGGAAACCGATAACTGTTTCTGCTCCCGTGGAGACCCAGGCTTTTACATGTCCTCATTTCCGGAGAACTGCTTGAGGTTGTCGGTGATGGGACCTCACGCAGTTCCTCGACTGGTCCGACAACATCTTGAGTCAGGAATCCTAATTGCCCTTGCGTTACTGATGGACTCATAAATCTACACGTCTGTCACTACGCTCAGTTATGTCGCCTTCTGAATTAATGTTGTTGAAATGTCCGTTATCTCAACCATCCCTTCGCCAAGCTTAAGCCATTTTGGTAAATCATCTCCGCTTGCTTTGCATACACATGAGATCAATCATACAGTTACAGTACCTTGATAATATATCCTTGACACGAGCACTCACTTGAGGATGAGGGCAGGAATCCTAAAACCACAGATAATTCCACGATTACCTTCAGAAAGACGCCTGACCAATGTCGTCCCCACATATACTGACAAAATCGAAGAACATTGTCTTACTTAATTTGTGAGTCATCGAAGAAATCTTTTTTCTTTAAAAAAAAGTCACAGGTCGAAGTGGAACAACATTGAACATCAGCTACTTTTTATTTCGCCAAGCAGAAGAAAACAAGGTTATAATCATGCTGAACATTCGCCAAGAAAGTCAAAGAAGCGAAAAGGCAAAAACACATGCAAAACCCTCTCGATGTAGAGCCGTCTTTATATATCTTGTAAGTTTGTTTCAGCTAAAGATTATTCTTTCTTGCAAGGAAACACACGGATGGGGGCTTGGTGACAAAACTACGGAAGGCATGTTTCCGTTATATTTTCCAGGTTTTACGATCCTTTTGGTTTAATGTCCTAAGTTACAGCCATAGCAACCAATGAATATATATGGAGTAAGGGATCTAGCAACCTACGATGTGTTAAGACGACCAATAAATAAATTATTCCCCATACCTTAAATTTCTAGATATTTGAAAATGAACAATGTACCGTGGATTGCATGGGAGGGGGTTGGCGGTAAGGAGGAAGAGTTAGGGGACGGAATTATCCGTAGCCGCCTACCGAGCCGTGCTGCATTTACTTTCGCACGGTAAGGGCGCCGCAGCGTCTGTTCAGTGAAAAGGATCGCCCTTTCAAGCGACATTACGGCACTTTGGCTGGCCCTGCTTCAAGTGGGCGTTGGAACAGGGGCTGACAACGGTTTTCTGGCTCAAAAGTAATAAGAGCTTGGCTGTCACCAATGGGACAGGTAAAGTCTTGAGAACGACCTTCCACCAAGCCGTCACGTCGCTTTAGATCAAAGTCCGCCATTTCCACGCGGCTGGATGGCTTAACGAGAACGAGGCTTCAGTGCGTGCGTCACTGCGTTGGAGAAGAAGACAAAATTTGGATAAGAATTTGTGACAGGTTAAAAAAAATCGGAAAAAGATTTTACCTGCGCGTTATAAGAGATCTCAGCTAACAATATTTCATGGAAAGAACTAACAAGGATAGAGGAAAAAAAGAAGAGGAGGAAAATGAGGAGGAGAAGGAGGAAGAAAAGAAAGAGAAGGGTAGGGAAGAATGAGAAGTATAACAAACCAAGTAATCTAGCTAGCAACTTATAAATAGAACAGTACAAAGCAGAAACGCGCTGCATCCTTCCCATAAAGCAGATGATATAAAGGACATGTGACCACACCAACAGGAGATGCGGGCCTTGTTTCACGAGCTCGCGTCTTGGGTCACACGCACACGTGCAGGCACGCACACAGCGTGCATTATGTGAGCACGGCTCGTGAATGCTGATGCTTCTCCTCGCGCGATGACAAAGCGTTTGGGCCTGACCAGGTCGAGTGACTCAGAGGTGACGTCAAATGCAAAAAGTTCAAATCAGCGGACCCTCGCTCCCACATCCCGTCCTCTATGTTAAGGCCCTTTTTTTCATAATTGCCTCAAATTCCGGTCGGCCCCGGTTAATATACGTTATAAATCACTGTATCACACGGGAACATCATTTATTCGTCACCTTATTTGTTCTGCAATTAAGATTATCTCTTTTCCCGTCTAGGCTGCGTCTGTGTCACAGAAAACGTTCTTATGGATTAACTACATGTGAAAAGGCAAAAAAAAAAAATGCAGACAAAAAGCTAGCTAGCTAACCAGACAGACAGACAGACAGACAGGCAGACAGGCAGGCAGGCAGGCAGGCAGACAGACAGACAGACAGACAGACAGACAGACAGACAGACAGACAGACAGACAATGAGGGATATTATGTACACAAATTTGAACGTTTCCATCTAAATGTCTTCACTACAACAGGTTAACATATATTATTTATCTACACAAAAAACTTAAAAGTTTTAAAGTAAAGATGATTTTAGATAGAAAATAGTAGATGCATAAGTAGCAGCAGGTGTAATGATAGCACAGATCGAACTCAAATTGCAACAACGTTCTGAGACATTTCAGCAGAAGGAGGGAAAGAACTCAGCTTCACTGCAACCGCTGGTATCCCTAGCGACATCTTGGGCCCCAAGTCCCTTACCATCTGCACCAGGCACCACTGACACCATTCCAGTGTTACCCATGTTCCCCATAGCAGCCATGACGTGGCCTTGCTGTCTGCAAGTGTGGGTTTCGTCGTCCCTCTTCTGTCTGTATCTCTTGTTTGCCTCCTCGGTGCAACGTTAATTAATGAGGTAATCAGAGAGCGAGGTCTGCTCATGCAGTGTGCTGCATCCTTTCGGGGTCGTCTGCGGGAGAACCCAGAACCCATCCAAGAAATCGATGGAAATATTTGGACGTGCCTTAACGCTCGGTTCCCATCCCTTGTCGCGCTGCGTTCCCTTGTTAACTGCACCCCACCCCTCACTGCTAGCTCCTGTTTCTCCATTCTCACCACGAAGAAATAATAACCTTCCCAGCTCCTGTTGTCTCCCAGACCTCCGATAGTAGGCTACTGGGTCACGCATGCGCAGACTCAAACAGCATGCGACCATTCTCTTGATCAGTTTCTCAGGAGGAAGTCACGGCCTCCAGTGTGTTTAGCAGCTTTGTAATGTTATAACAACTTAATTCAACGGGCTTCTTTCTTTCTTTCTTTCTTTCTTTCTTTTGTTTTGTTTCGCTTTTTCTTTCTTTTACTTTCATTCATTCTTTATTTGTTTAATTTTTCTGTCGGTCCGTCCGTCTGTATGTCTGTCTGTCGTGTTGCCTATCTTTAACTTCTCTTAATAATCTTTCAGTCCATAAATGCATAATGTGTGTCAAACGCTTACTGACTGTTAACAAAACACATTTTATTAATTTTATTTAAAGGAATTAATTTGAATCCTAGCAAGTTCGCTGAAGTACGTGTTGTCCTGTGCAAAGGTTGTTTATTTTTCCGAAAGAGAATGTTGCGCATTCCCGGGGAGCTGTTTCCAGCCTTCCTTACGGATTGACTGTTCCAAAACTTACAATCGAAGAGACTAAGTGTTTACTTACAATCAAAGACAATAAGTGTTTATTTACAATCAAAGCGAATATATGTTTACTTACAATCAAAGGGAATAATTGTTTACTTACAATCAATATGTGTTTACGTACAAAGAGAACGTGTTTCCTTACAATCAAAGAGAATATGTGTTTACTTACAATAAAAAATAGGTGTTTACTTACAATCAAAAAAATGTGTTTACTTAAAATCAAAGAGAATATGTGTTTACTTATAATCAAATAGAATAAGTGTTTACTTACACTAAAATATGTGTTTACTTACAAAGAGAATATGTGTTTACTTACAATCAAAGAGAATGTGTTTACTTACAGTCAAAGAGAATAAGAACGCGATGAACCTCTGCTTGCTTCATTTCACCAGTAACGAAATTTTAAACCCCAGCTGGGAAGGCGATGCCAGGCGATAGACTGAAATTGTTGGCCCACTATTGGAATTAATTTTGATTTCACATTTGAAATGGACGTATTCAGTCTTCATGCACAAAAAAGCGTGAAGTAATATATAATCGACTAAATACTGAAAAAAGCCCATTAGAATGTCACTTAACTTCATCAGTTTTTAAAGACCTGGTTAAACATGTCAGCTGCTTTATTCACGTCGTGGTCAACTAAACAGGAGGGGTGGATAATGGGGTGAAGAGTTTTTTTTTTTTTTTTTTTTTTTTTGCCCGTCGCTTATGTTCGGTTCCCCTTCTAAAGCATCAGGCCCCCCGAGGGTTCGACAAGTTCGATGAAAGGAAGTTCGAGCACCTAGCGCGTCTTGTTTTCCTAATGCCACCCCACCACAGAGCGCCCCCACCCCACTTCTGTCGCTGATGGTCGGGGTACGCAATGTTTCCTCGCTCCGCGTGTGACCAACTCGGCCGGGACATCAAAGATCTCCTGGAGATCACGGACGCGTCCGACTGGGCAAGGACTGACGGTTCGCTTTCCGTTTGTGTCAGGAGCGCGTAAAAAGGCCTGCCTTCGCTGGAGGAATGCGGGTCCTATACATCGCTCATCCGGTAAACGGTAAAACAGAAAGGACCACAGTCAAAGAATAATAGTCAACAGAAAAAAGTCGAAGTGTTAGCTAGGGGCAAGCTGTCTAAGGAACGAAGTCAATCGTCTATATCGAGTTTGTGTGTGCGTGAGAGAGAGAGAGAGCGGGGGGAGAGGTGGGAGGACGGGGGTAGGGAGCCCGTCGTGAAAATTACTTTTCTGTGCAGTCTCTCAGTCCGAGACGTCAGTAAGATCGATATGTTCACTGTCGCGACAGACATTAACCACAGTTTGTTATGCAGTGGTGTGCTGTAGACCAGGGTATGTCAGGCAGGGAGGTGCATGAAATCAAAGAGGTGGACGGAGCCTGTTGACTTACCCAGCTGCAGTGACAGACATCAAAGGCGCCATGTCACGCGGGGTACGCTGTGGACCGTAGAGAGAGAAAGTGTGTGTGTGTGTGTGTATCAGCCATGGACACAGCTTGTTCGCGTGTTGTTTCCCAGTTAACATTCCTTTCACGTATCACCTTCCCTATCTCGTTTGAACTGTTGAACTGAGTTAGGGATGAACGGGTATATTTTTATCTGGAATTTTCTTTTCCTGTAATTTATTCCCTGCAACGTTTCCTTTTATTTTCTGGAGTCCTCTCTCTTCTCTCTCTCTCTAACTTCTTCGCTACTTCATAACTCCACGTTTCGCACATCAAACCAATGATACAATGTTTATGATGGCTATATACTCAAAACACATTCCTTTACAATCTTTGAAAACTCAACATTCTCTGCATATGCTTGCATGCAGTGTGTACTCCGATTACATGCATGATCGCATAATCTTCTACAAACAGGATGACAAACGAATGGACGACCTATCATTTCAAATATGCTATTCCGAGCACAGATCATTAGGAGAAATGGTGAAAGGGCAAAATACGTCAATAGAAAACAGTCACGAGGCACAAGTGTTTGACTTTTATTCGGATGCATAGAGAAAAAAGTCAGATTTATTTTCTTTGAAATGTTTATTGACGTTTTTTTTCATTTGACCTTCCTTTCCTGAAATATAAAAGAAAAACAAGTGACTGCCGCTTGGAGGACTTTCCTGACTTTGACGTCAACATCTTTTCCTCCTTTTGTTTTTCTACGATCGCTTATCCTGGCCGTGCGTATAGGCGGACATGAAGGCAGGGATCATTCTTAGAGTCGGTCATCGGTCATTGACGCATAAAACTTCAATTTTGACCGATAGATTTTGCAGCCAGGAGGTCATATGACCGATAGATTTGTGTCAAAGAAGTCAACAACTTCAAAATTTTTGTCGTTTGCCATAATCGTATTCAACCTTGACCTCGTATCGTAACTGAAGTAAAAAGTTGTATCTGCCGAAACGAACGACGAAAAGAAGTAATGGGATTTAACTGTCAGTATTGCATGCCGAGTAAAGCTGTTCCGATCCAGTTTTTTGAAGACCTGACCAATTTCCCACGTGCTCTTATGACTACTTTCCTAGTAAACGAGACAGGTTCGTCCCGAGAATCTTT
>SMGT01013566.1:400508-411313 GCA_004794575.1 Lanistes nyassanus
GGGGGGGGGGGGAATTATCAAATAATAATAATAATAATTTGTTTTCCTTCAGAAAAAGGGGCAATTTTAAAGACATTTTACTTCTCTCTTTCCCTCGTATACAAATCAGCTCGCTAAAACAATGCGTACTGTTAACAGTCACTATATTATTCTTCTGCGTGTAAAGTTTTTGCACGTAGGTACTTACACACAAAGTGATGTGGGAGTGAAATGGGGGTTGTGTTGCTTACTGGTTTTTTTTAACGTCGTCAGATACGGAGGGGGGTGGGGTGGGGTAAGGAGATGCCCATGAAAGTGACCGGAAGAAAGAGACGGCGGAGAAAATCCAAGACGGCCACTTCTGCAACCTGAGGCCGCGTGCAGAGAAGAAAACGTATGCTGAACACAGGACCCCGAACCCTCTGTGCAAGGGTTACCCCTGGGAGAGAGGGAGAGAGGGAGAGAGGGAGGGAGAGAGAGAGAGAGAGAGAGGGGTTGTACCCAATGAACCAGTTATATTAATGAATATGGTAGAGCACTTCAGCTTCATTTTGGCTACAATTTTCTGTTTTGGCATCAAGTAACGCGTGCAGTTTGCATTGGTCTTTTAATTCTTTTGAGCACTATATATATATATGTTTGATGATGGTATGTTACAAAACTTAGATTTCCAATTACAGCATTATGGTTTCGACTGTCTTTTGTGTAACAAAGACAGCTCAGGCCTCCATTCCAACCGACCTCTCTTTCGTCCTCGGCAGTTTGTGGAGTTCGGTGGTGAAGGTAAATGGAAGGGAAAAGATGGACAGGTTTTTTTTCCTCTGCCTCTTTCACTACTGCCATCGCCAGCTACGGTCACAAGGAAAGCTATTGTAATTCTAAACAACGCCAATGTTCGACAACAATACAGACAACGTCCCTGCCCTGTTGACTTGGACAAATGGGGCGTTTCTTTTGTATGGCTGCCCTTGTAAAGTGGGTCTTGGGAGCCGGCGATTCTTATCCGCAGAAAGGACAGGCCCACGTGAACAGCTTGGCACAAACAAGCTTATTTCTTTCCTGCCTGTTTGTCTGCCCATCCGTTTGTCCTTGTCCGTCCGTGTTTCTCTGTTTCGTTACTGTTTTGAAAGCACGGTTTGGATAGCTCGTTCGTGGAAGATCAGACTCACGTGTTGAAGTTGTCGGAGCTGGTGGCCAAGGATTGTATCCTGGAGATAAAATGTAGTGGAGAGTCATTTCGGTCCTCCCTCAAAACGTTAAGCTTTCCTCTCGGCACTGACCATCCTAGTGCATCAATATATCGGCGAACAAATCAGTAACAGGGTCCCATTCCCCAAATTTGCACAGCCTGATAGAGCCTCAGCCATTGGCATGGCGGTAAACCCCCAAACCAACCAACATCTATCTATATATATAAAGAAATAATCAAGGGAATGTTGTGGCCAAGGATTATTTCCTGGAGTTAAACATTGTGCAAACTCCATTCGGCCATTTCCCTGCACATTAAACTGCCTCTCTGCACTGACCATCTTACTGCAGTCATCAGTCTGGTGATTCTTTCAGTGCAAAGTTTAGTAATAGGATCCCATCCTCCATTGTGCGAAATCACCGCGAGGTGGAAGTAACTGTCCGTCTAAATTAACCACCAACAATCACCACAATGTTCTACAATGGTTTTGGATGTTCTACAAATGTAAATTTCGTCGAAAAAAGACAATCGGTGTGATTAGAGTCACATGGAGTCCAAAACATCGCCTCGCTCTCGAAAGGAAAACAGCTGCTAAGCCGCTGGACTGCGATCCTTTTATAAACAGGAAGTAAGGGGAACTGATTTTGGGGGCGGGGGGGGGGGAGTTGAGGAAAAAAGTTTATAAAATGTTTGCTTTCAACTTTCTGATGACTTTTACAGACCCCTACAGAATATCCGGAAATCAGCGTTGGTCGTGATGAAAGCGATTCCACACGCACTTCTCAAGGCAGGTTGCCTTGACCTGGCCTGGGATGGCGAGCTTTCGCTCCTTCCTGTCACACATGACCCGTAGCTCCCCACCGTGAGCGCGCATCACACTGCGCGACATGCGCGTTTACGCAAAGAGCACAAGTACGCACACCTCGTGTAAACCCTGATTTTTAAACTTTTCTTGAGCTTCAACCAGTATTCTCTTTCACTAAATTTCGCATCCGTTGACTTTGGCTTGATCATTTTTTTTAACTTTTACATGTTAAGAGTCCAGTTTTCAGAGACTGTAGGTCAACTGGAACCCACGCTCATAAACCTATCACAGAAGTTTTTTTAATGGTTTCTTTTATTCTTTCTTGATGTTTATAAGTTGTAAGTTAGTTATTTCCTCTCTCTCTCTCTCTCATTTTCATTTTTTTCTGTAACAGCAGAGAATGCCTAATGGCTCAATGTTGAGCAGAACTGAGGCGCAGAGACTACCAACATTTCCCCACCCCACCCCAACCGCAACCACACACCACAAAAAGGCAACCTGACGCAATGCCTAAAGACATAGAGCTATCATCTTAACCATCGTCAGGTTTATTATTGTTACCAGAGCTGGAATGCCGGGGCAGATCTGTTTTCGGGAAGACAAAGGCCCTTATTGTGCACAGAGTGGTTTCCGTTGTGTCCTACATCAGGCGCTGACGTCTGAATTCTGAATTCAGGATGTTCTTCGTTGCTTTTATTGTTTTTTAAATTTTCGATTGTTGCTTCTTAGTTTAGCGGGTGAACTGCGCTTGCGTTCGGATATCGGTGAAGGGGAAGTACGTTGGAGGGGGGCGGGCGGGCGGTTGTTGTTTTGGTGGGGGACCGGAGATGATACGGGAAAAAGCCGTAGTATCTGGAGGGGGGGGGGAAGCCCTGTAAAAACAAGATTGGAACCCACGGCTCCCTGTGTCGGTGGAAGTGACGCCTGTTTTGTTGTCTGCCGTCTTAAACTCTCTTTAGTGTTATATACACAGTGAAATCATTTATACATCGTTCTTTACCCATACCTTTGTTTATCACAGGTAACTCTGTAAAATGCAAGTGGTGATGGAGGAGGGTGGGGTGTGTGTCGGAACCATGAACATGCTGCCGTGTGCACATAGAACTTTGAAACCGGAGTTTCGCGTCTGAGTTCATCCTACCTGTGTAACGTCACTCGTCCTGTGTTTCCGACCGAACCCTTGATTGCACCAAACGGGGGAACAAGGCTATCTGGTTTGATAGGAGTAATCTTCCTTGATGCACTGTGCAGGCATGAACGATCTGTTGCGAGTTGAGAAACAGTTTTCACATTTGCCCTGGATATCTATCACGAAGACTTGGAAAGCTAGAGTGCAGTCTTGACGATATTAAATACTAGATACCTTACGACACAAACTCACGCTGAAGGCGGAAGACGAATAGACCAAGGTCACCTGGTAGACAAGAATCAATTTACATTTTCGCACGGACTTGCTCTGCACTTGTTTTCATCAAATTATGAGGGAACTAATGGTGATGTGAGCACTTTTGGGGGATAATGGATGCATGTGTGTGTATGTGTACGCATGTCTGAAAGCAGGATGTAGGTAGGAAGTTCTTTCACTCTTTTTGTCCTGTGTTGCTCGTACATAGATATTTCGTTCGTTCTCGGTAACTTAGTCTTCTGCTCTTGTTGTATTTTTGTTGTAGTTTGTATAGCTTGTATATTTTGTATTTTCTGTACCGTTTATGTCTATGCATGCTTGTGGGTCAAGCGCACGGAGCGCGTTTTTTCTGAACGTGTGATGCGTTATAATAATAATAATAATAATAATAATAATAATAATAATAATAATAATCCAGCCCATGCTGAGGCATCTTACCCGACACCAATATATTCTCATCCAAAGCTCTCCAGACTCGCGCCTTTGTTTGTAGCCGTCTGATAGCTGCGCCATCTATATCCTCTGCGGCCAGAGAAAGTTGCGTGCACAAACGGAAGCCGAGTCGTCTATGCAGCTGACAATTTAAAGTCCATATAAAGCAACGTCACTAATCATCGTAATCATAAGTATGAACCATGAGGGGCATTGTCTCAGCCGGTATCATCAAGAATGTATCAGAACACAATCGCCGTCACTCACGCTCCGGTCTCGTCTCCTTTCTTCGTCTGCAACCTGTAAATTCCACAGTGTTCGTTGTACCTGTGGAGCTGGTGAAAACAGAGGTTCTCGGGGAAGGTCCTCCCCTTTCGTCCCTCCTACCTCCCCCCCCAAAAAAAAAAAAGTTGCTGACAGTTCAAGTAGCTATCTTCTCCTGGACAGACAAGCCAATGAAACGACTTTATCTGTACATTTTTTTTTAACGCCTTTTCATTTTCCTCCACAACTTTATACCTGCGTCATTGCGTGCCTTTGCGATAGCGGCTGGCTTGCTCGAATGATCGCCATATTCGCATCTGGACCGGACACGTGCAGATTACCTGGCTTCGAGTTACCTCCCGTATGTACTGTTGTATGTGCCTGGAGGGACCGTGGCAGAGCTGTACCTGTCTCAGTGTTATCTCAGACCGACCATTTCCTTCAACGCCTTTTGCTTTCTTTCAACCCAAAAGTAAAATCTCAAGTTAACCTAGATTTGGCTGTCGATATATTAGCAGGAAGAACCTGAACTACAGTTGGGATAACATCCAGAAGATGGCTCATAACAGACAGGAGTGGAGTACCTCTGTTGCGGCCATACATACTACTGGCATAAAGGGAGTTAAGTAAGAAATATTAGCAAGAAATAAGTTTATGCACATGTTTAACTCTTTGTGGTCCCAGGGCTAAGACATATGGCAGAAAACCTTTAAGCCGCATAGGTTTACACACTTTGCAAAAAAAAAAAACTACTTGAACTACCACACTTACAGTAATATACTTTATATATTTGGAAAGATCTGTTCTTTCACATCAAAATGCCTATGGTACTTTTATTTAAAAAGTGTTGGAAGTAGTACTTACTGTTAGGTGCCAAATGTAATCACTGTTCGCACAAAATAAAAAAAAATTGAGCAAGTTCCAGGTATCACTACTTGTACACTTCAAACAGGTAAATAAATCAAGTAATTGGGAGTATTCCACTTCGAATCTGTTGTTGAATGGTTCTACTGTGAAATAACACAACTGCACGCTTGAAGTTCAGTTCACAAAATGCTCACATATTTTCCCGCGAGTGGCCTTTTTAAATGACGGAAACGGACCTGATCAGCCGTTAACCTATAACATTTGGCGAGCCGAAACTATGCTTAGAAACTCATTTATAAAGTGCAGGGGAAACAACCAATGATAGAGCTTGAAAGTGATACAAAAGTTACTTCCCTTATATCGTTGCGTCACTTAAAACTTTTACATTTGCTGCGTTATGGGACGCGGCCTCAACTGGCGTCACTTCTTGTAAACTGACAGCGGCCCCTGAAGCACATCTTGCAGGCGAATGAGAGAACTGAACTGAACTTTCCAGGAGAGAGAGAGAGACGTTTTTCCCCCACCACCCCTCTCTTACGCGTCCAGCCTACCACACCGGAATTTGTAATACTCGTTCCGTAGTCTCCCAGACGTTTACAACACAAACAATCCACGATATAACGATACACAAAAGATTACAACTGTTTAAAAGGAAAATAACATTTATGTTTAAGGTATCCCTTCCTTTAAGGTATAGAGAAAAATACTTCATCGTTGGCCGTGATTACCTGTTGTATGTTCCTCGTAAAACAGATTTATATCTTTCCTCTTTACTTTAAACGATGAAGACTTTTATGAAACAGCCACAAAGACATTTGCAATGGTGGAGGAGTTTGTTTTAAAAGCACCTCAGTTCGAAAGAAAGAAGAGTTCACGATGGGCCAAGTGAACTAATTTTGGAAAGAGTTCAGAGGAAAAAGTAATTGTCATAATCAGAGATGAACACAAATTCCTCGTCTCTCCGTCACTGAGGTCCCCAACGCTTGAAAACTAACGGCCATCGCAAATTTATTTTCAAGAATATATTTGGGAAGTACAGAGTCACTTTAAAGCCCGATCATTGAAAGGGACGAAACTTTGTGGGGGGGGGGAGGGGGGATGCTAGAACCCTGCTTGTCTCCACTGTGAACCTGTCAGCGGTTTATCTTATTATGGTAGACGGGGAAAAGTCCCCAGAATCATCAAGTTCATTGCCGTAAGACTTTGTGCATCTCACAATCTCAATAAGCACAATAATAATGCATGTTTCAGTTCTGACTTTACTCGTGATACAAGCATGACGTCAAGTAGGCGATTTTCAGTTGGTGATATAAAGCACACGTTATATCAATGTACACAAGTCAGTGTTCGGACACGTGAGAAAAGGAAGAAAGACAAGGGATCGACTCATGTTATTTACGATGATTCTCCGATGTTGGGCCACGAATGTGCTGTCTTGCAATAGGGATTAAGTAGGTCGCATGTCAGCCGGAAGTGAAGAGTGACTCGAGCTCTCTTCGGGCGACTTCTTCTGGTGGGATGCACGTGCACGCTTTGACGATCTCCATCTGCAAAATGCACGATAATCTATATTTATATGAAGTCAAAGATTTTGCAAACAGGTGGTGATTAATAGTACTTGTTGACGAGTGATGATAGATGATCGATAAAGAGTGACTGACTGCTTAAAATTATTCTTCCTTATCATCTCCTTGGCCAACAACACCACAGTCGCAATCCCCAGCACAATCGGCGACCAAATGAACCTTGAATTGAGGTAACCATATTTACACTTGACAAAACAACACAACACAACACAACACAACACAACACAACACAACACAACACAACACAACACACGCTACGTTACGCTACGTTTTGGGAGCCCTGGATGACCTTGTGGTAGAGTTTCGGACTTGCATGCAAAATGCTGGG
The DNA here is from genome assembly GCA_004794575.1 of Lanistes nyassanus. Lineage (NCBI taxonomy): Eukaryota > Metazoa > Mollusca > Gastropoda > Architaenioglossa > Ampullariidae > Lanistes > Lanistes nyassanus. Next base: position 407,364 of record SMGT01013566.1, read on the forward strand.
AGTTAGAGTTACACATCGTGCAAACATCATCAGTGACCATTCCTCGAGCATTAAAATAACTTTTGGCAATGGGGATGTTACTGTACCAATCAGTTTGATCCAAGTTTCAATGCATAGTAAATAGGACCTTATTCCCCCCACTAACACCCTTCATAGTGCGAAGCGTGAGGTGCAAGCACTTTGTTTGGTAAAATTACCAACCAGCCATCTGTTCTACAATACACTACAATACCAACACTTTATTGTCTAAGAAGCAATATCAACTTTTCCATTGCAGCAAGATTTGAAGATGAAACAGTTCAAACAATTCTCACATGACTTGAGCTGACGGCGGCTGGTTTATTGCGACGCTCTAGTCAACTTTGGTAAGAATACATACATCAGCAACAACAAAGCAACAGACATAAATTCACGTAGAGAGTGTACATAGGATTGTGATATCTGATGGAATAAAAGAGTGGTCCCTCTCACGAACCCTGAAGCGTCGTTCCCACGTTTGAGGGTGGAAATGGTTAAGAGGATGGAGGCGATCACAGAACAGTTAAGCAGAACATAAAACATGGAGGGTGTGTGTACCTGATTGAGTTTTGTCCGGCCATCGGGGCACTCAAAGGCGACGTCAGTGCGAACCACCTCACTCTTGAAGCAGCACTTGTCTGGTAGAGTGCCGCATCCCCCGCCGCACTTGCCGTAGTCAAAGGGGACGGGGTTCACGCAACCCTCCTCATCCACCTGACGCAAGAAGTTCTGCGTCACGCTGCACGTGATCGGCGCCGCTGTGACGTCATCAGAAAGCGTTATTAAGCTGATTTGAAACGTCAGTGCTAACTTGAAAGGGCAAATAATCTATTCTTGTAAACATTAAGAACACTTGACCTTACTTTTCTTTTTCTTTTGAACTATCATCGATCATAGTAATCGGAAAGAAAACGAACCAGTTATAAATAACAGTCTGCAACCCCTCCCCCTCCCCCGTCTGATTTTATTCTATTTAGAAAATAAATAGAATTTTTCAAAATCGGGGTTCGTTTGTTGTGTGTGAACCAAGTATAAGGGAGATGACCCTGCATTGCTCCGCTAGCTGAGGTGTGCTGGCATAAACGGAATGCTGTCCCTTGTATCATAACAACGAAGCTTTCAGGAACCTTAGAAGCTCCTTTTTTTCCCTCCCATTTTTCCCTCTTCCTGTCGTTCTCTACCCCTCCTTGTTCTCCCTCTGACACAACCGAAGACGAAAACATTAGGACTACCACACACTGGCAAAAAAAAAAAAAAAGAGCGCGTTTACGCCAAGAGGAAAGTGGAGCATTTATGGGAGATATGCGCTCGGTTCCCCTTCGCCTGCAAGCGCATGTCACGCAGTGACCTTAACGCGGAATAGTTCGGGGATCAAAGCGGAGAGGGAACAGGACGGCCGTGGCCTCTGACCTTCGCACGACCCGTTGTCCAGGACGTAGTAGTTGTGCTGGATCTGACAGGCGGCCACCCGCAGCAGACACTCGTTGTCGTAGGTGTTGACGCTGTCTCGCAGAGCCCCACACACGGGCAGATAGGTTTGGTCCTCGCAGGACGGACACTGGCAATGCGGGCCGCCCCGCAGCTCCACGCAGATCTGGCCCGGGCCGGCACACTTGTAGAAGTCGCACGGACCCAGCTCTGGGTGACAGTGACGGAAGTGACGTATACGAAGCCAAGCTTCTCTAGAATACGTGCGCTTACGCTCAGCTACAACCTTAGTTCATTAGTAAACCTCATTCGAACAATATTTTCACATGTACCTTACGAGAGGGGGAGTGCTTTTGCACGTGTGGGCGTTTCCTGGTAACTAACACTACACGTGAAGCACGCAATATTCATTCGAGCAACACTCAAAACGACTTTTCGTACACATCCTTAAAATGAAATGAAAGGGAAAGGCATGTCCATATCGTCCCTACCTGCAAGAAATAAACCGCCTCGGTGATCTAGAGCTTAAGGCTTCCGCTTCCAAGGCGGGAGGTCGGTGGTCCGAACCCCGGCCGAGTCATACCTAAGACTTGGCACTCTAGTAGCTGCTCTGCCAGACGCCTGGCACTACAGGGAACAGAACTAGGACTGGTTGGCCCGTGTCAATATAACGTGACTGGGTGGGACTAAACCCCGTGTTACGACAACAGTCCCACGTGTGGCAGCACGTAAACTTTGTCTAAGCAACACCGTCCTGATATTCACCTAGGGATTTGCTGCGGGACATTAAGCAACAAACGCCCACCCCCACCCCTGTAAGAAATAATCCCTCTCAACCTTCGCAGTGTTTGTAGCAGACGGAAGTGATGTTGATCTGGACTCCCGTGTTGAGGTTGACGAGGGTTCGCGTGGCCTCGCCAACCCCACAGTCCACGTTGCACTCCGACCAAGCAGTGGTGTTGTACATCCCGGTGGAGGAGCCTGGAGAGACAAGGAGAGACAAAACATGAACCCTTATCCTCCCCTTCCTGCTCGTCATCATTTGCATCACATTTGCCACCAACAGCGCATTCTCATCGCAGAAGCAACCACTGCCGCTGCTACGTTATCATTGTCATCGTCATCTGCCACAACAGAACCGACAGGAGTCAGGTACTTCGAAGTCAAACTCTTTTTTTTTTCTCCCCTCTTTCCCTCTGTCACTCGTACGCTACCCCTCCTTGTTCTCATTCTGACACACATGAAGGCGAAAATCACTAGGACTACCGTACACTGGGCAAAAAGGGCTCGTTTATCCGAAGAGGAAGTCTGTGTCAGTCACTATGACTCTAACGTGGGTTTCAGGCATTGTGAAAGGAGAGTTTCAGCCACTGTCACAGTCCGTTTTACTCGCAGTGACACGGCGGTTTCAGGCACTATGTCACGCACGTCCTTTTTTCAATCACTGTGTCACGTACGTCGGTATCAGGCAGTGTGTCACGCACCTCTATGTGCAAGCAACAATTGTGGCTTACCGGACCCCGTGCAGTAGGCCATGGAGGGCATAGGGACAAGCTGTGTGTTGCTGGAACTGCAAGCTTCCGCCTCCAGTTCGCACAGTGTCCGGTACACACGGTGGTCCGAGCCGCACACAGCCACTGCGCATGTCCACAAGGAGGGTCAGAAATACAGCGAGGTCAGTATGGCTGGTGTAACATTTACGTAGGCCACCAGAAATACAGTCAGATCAGAATGGTTTGTGCATGGCTTAGGCGGATCACCAGAGTTACATCAAAGTATGCCTGATATATAAACGACGTAGACTATATGCAATGCTTTTACACGCTACTTCGTGTTACAAGTAATCAAGTAAACTTGTTGATTCCCCCCCCCCCCCCTGCAGTATGGGTTTTTGCAGTTTTCGAATGTAACGAGACGGGAACCATTTCATCTGATGATTGCTATTACCTTACGCATTCTGCGTTTTCTATGGGTGGATTTTGTCAGATTAATTCAAGTTCATATATCAAAAATAATAAAAGCATCCCAAATTGGGTTCTAAATCAGTTGTTTGTAGGTACAATCAGAAGATCGAGTAATAATTGCATATATTGTTTTCTGGGTCTTCTTTTAACACGACAACGGTCTGAGCAAGCGCTACTGTTACCCGACACACTACTACAACGATCTGAGCAAGCGCTACTGTTACCCGACACACTACTACAACGATCTGAGAAAGCGTTACTGTTACCCGACACACTGCTCCAACGATCTGAGAAAGCGTTACTGTTACCCGACACACTGCTACAACGATCTGAGCAAGCGCTACTGTTACCCGACACACTACTACAACGATCTGAGAAAGCGCTACTGTTACCCGACACACTACTACAACGATCTGAGAAAGCGTTACTGTTACCCGACACACTACTACAACGATCTGAGAAAGCGTTACTGTTACCCGACACACTGCTACAACGATCTGAGCAAGCGCTACTGTTACCCGACACACTACTACAACGATC
>SMGT01013566.1:411602-421811 GCA_004794575.1 Lanistes nyassanus
CTGAGAAAGCGTTACTTTTACCCGACACACTACTACAACGATCTGAGCAAGCGCTACTGTTACCCGACACACTACTACAACGTTCTGAGCAAGCGCTACTGTTACCCGACACGCTACTGCAACGATCTGAGCAAGCGCTACTGTTACCCGACACACTGCTACAACGATCTGAGCAAGCGCTACTGTTACCCGACACGCTACTACAACGATCTGAGCAAGTGCTACTGTTACCCGACACGCTACTACAACGATCTGAGCAAGCGCTACTGTTACCCGACACGCTACTGCAACGATCTGAACAAGCGCTACTGTTACCCGACACACTTCTACAACGATCTGAGCAAGCGCTACTGTTACCCGACACACTGCTACAACGATCTGAGCAAGCGCTACTGTTACCCGACACACTGCTACAACGATCTGAGCAAGCGCTACTGTTACCCGACACACTGCTACAACGATCTGAGCAAGCGCGACTGTTACCCGACACACTACAACAACGATCTGAGAAAGCGTTACTGTTACCCGACACACTGCTACAACGATCTGAGCAAATCATGCAGTCACTTCTAACGGGACATTAAATGATTAAAGGTGAGGCAAAGCTCTTTAATAAATGCCAGAAGGAAAACGGAAATATAATCAGGACTACAACAGGCGTACAAGTTAAGTTTAACGTTGTTCAGAAAAAACTTGCTCACAGAATATCATTCTAAGTTATATTATCGAAAATTCTATTGACGCAATGAGTGTAGGCTGCTTTGCTGGTGTTACGTTAACTGTCAGAAGTGACAAAGGTAAGTTTTATTACACCACACTGGTATGTTGTCGTCAACAATGCACTTTGGGCAAACGCAGTCAGCAGTTCCCTTAGCAACACTGCAGGTTGAAAACGGACGGCTGCAAATGACGCCATCACAGGTGTCTGGAAAACAGATTCGCGCTCGTTACTGATAAGAATACTGGTTTATGAAGCGACTCAAATGAGGAAGAATATGAAATCTAAACAATTTTTCTTTTTCTTTATTTTGCATGTTGAAAATGTGTGCAAGCAATCCAATCCCTCAAATGTCTCGAACTCTTACAATGAATGGTCAAATCACTCCGCAAAAAAAGTGCCGTTAGCGCAAACAATGAAAGCGTGTATTTAGTTAAGTCCTAAAGTTCGGCTTTTATTCAGAAATGCGTGTTTCTCCTCTGGATAAGCACATATGTTCACGCAGTGAATAAGAAACAGCTATTTCTTCAGATGAAATTGAACATGATTTTCCGTTAAACAGCAGTCTTGCTAGCATACACATTCGTGTATTTTCTACCGTTCGTAACACAGCGGGTTTAATTATGTGCACTTCGACGTTTGAGAAGGAGGAACGAGGCTTGGCGACCTCCCACTTCCACCTCGAGGTATCAGCTGTTCAACTCCGTGGAGGGACAGTCTTGGCGGATGGAGAAAAGTGTTTAGGTAGTGCGTGCTGCCGTACAAGACAAGCAGGTCACCACATGTTTTGAATCCTGCTCTATGTCTATTGTTTTCCTTCACCACTACTTCTACCAACGTGTGCGTGCTGTTTTCTTACCTCTACATGGTCCTGCGAACAAAGGCTCCACGCGCGTGCCGTTCAGGCATGGCTGAACAACAAGATCACGGAGACTGTCATAGGTACGGCCATCATTTCCACACACCTGAAAATTCCATCAGCCATGTTATAGCACGAGCATGCGCATGCATGCACCCATGCATTCATCTTCAGAACAAAGTGAGGTAGCATAGAAATGGAGCTCAGCTGGGAGGCATCGAGTTCTGTTTGAAACACACCTGAGGTTGGGTGCCTGATAAACTGGTTGCGTGAACACGTGGGTGACTTCAGGTCGACAGGACAGTACACAAAATAGCAGTCAAAGAATTTGTTTATTTTGCAGTGTATAGATCTGATATGTCAGATCAAGGTGGAGACGCGGCTTCTGCACAGTTACAGAATGAAACACATGCGCGCTCTTACGAACACACAGACATGGGAACGCACGCACGCAGACACATGCACACACACGTGCGCCCCCAACCCCCACACACAAGCACACACCCACACAAGCACCCACAGTCACACGCACGCGCGCACACGTGCATACAAACACGCAGGGAGAGAGAGAGAGAGAGAGAGAGGAGGGGAGGAGCCCGAGTTAGTGAGTGACAGAGAACTCGTGCATGACTGTGCGATCTACACACGCAGTCAAACTTTCAAGAGCAGTTACCCGTCCAGGTTTGTCGCAGGCTGATGAGCTGCACGAGCAGCACTCAGTGCTGGTTCCTACGTACAGCGTCTGTTCCTGATTGTTCACTGCGGCAGATGTTTTTTTTTATAAAATCACGTTAGAAAAATATAGCCCAGCGGATTGCAATAGACTGTCTCTCGGTAATTCTGCGAGGAATATTGTAGTTTTAGCTACACTGCTTTCAATGGATACCACACCTTTCGCTTTCTTAAAAAATTGCTGTACAGTCGTATCCAGGTATAGAGGCAAAAGGGGCGAGAGAGAGAGAGAGGTGGAGGTGCAATAAAGAGCGTGAAGATAGCGGATGAGTGAAGAAGGGAGAAACTAGGAGGAGTGGCAAAGATGGGGGATATAGTCAAATAAGAAGAGAGAAGTTGAGGGAGGCAGACGGACGGACGGACGGACGGACGGACGGGTGGGCAGGTGGGCGGGCAGGCATGCAGGCAGGCAGGAGGGAAAGAGAAAAGTGAACAGCACTCACCAAAACAGAGTCCATCCTCACTCATGCTGTAGCCAGTACAACAGGCACAGGAAAACATCCCAGGCTTATTGATACACAAGGAGTGTGCGGGACAGTCGGAAATCCCGAATTTGCACTCATCAACATCTAAATTGTTTCAGGGAAAACCAAATTGAAAAAGGGTTAGTGTTAGAAAAAGGTCCAAAGACGTGGCTTCCTACAGCCACAGCAGACAAAAACCATCTTCGACGGGCATAAAACCATAACGGATTTATTTTCATTTATGTCTTTATTTTTACTTTTGAATTTTTTCCGCTTTCCTTTTTTCCTTTCATTTCTCTTTTGTTCCCCTTTCACTCTATCGTTTTTCTCTCTCTCTTTTTAAATGTTCTTTCTTTTTCCTTTCTTCTCTTGAATTCATTATTACTCTATTTAATTTCATTGTTTTTTCATTGGTTCATTCTTTAGTTTCTGTGTTCAGTGACATTTAAAAGATTAAATCTTCCAGAAACTAACACAAAGGCAGAAACATTGTATTGCGCTATAGTGTCTGTACCTGTACAGCTGTCACCGACCCGGATGTACCCATTTTTGCAGATACACGTGTAGCCACCCGGCGTGTTGACACAGTTTTCTTCGTCTCTGTCACAGTTGTCTACCTTGGAGGCACACTCGTCAATGTCTGTAATAACGAACGAAACACAAACCTAAATGCATAATAAGTGTGTGGCTTGCTGTCAGTAAAATGTTCAAGCTATTTCTGCATCTGTAAATGTACCTAACAGAAAGATTTGTCTGCCATAACTTATGTGTCTGATATTCTTTTATTACCGTATCAGAAAAAGCTGATTTCTCGATCCAAAACTGTGACAATTAATTGTACGAATGCAAAACTGTGACAATTAATTATATGAATGCAAAACTGAGTCAATTATATGACTGCAAAACTGTGAAAATTATATCAATGCTATTTCTGGGTGTTGCTCGGGTCGTTGAAAGGAACTGAAATGATCATTACCTTCGCACTTTTCGCAGTCTCCAATGAATCCTTGTTGACATTGGCATGTCCCCTTCACGCACTCCACGCCCACACCAGAACACGTGACGTTGTAACAAGGGTCAGCTAAGGTCGTGGACAGGGCGGCAGACGTTAGTCATAATTAGCGCACCAAACTTCTATTACTTAGGCATTAAATTAACAAATCTTCAGCATTCAAAACCCCCAGTGTAACATGTTTTCCTTGCACTAACCAATGCTGGCTCTTACGTGATGTTCGCGAATTTAATAGTTTGAATAAAAGGAGTTTAAGAGGCCTGTCGTTTTTTGTTGAAGTTTTTACTGGCACTAAAGTCAACGGGCTGTGATTAAATGTCTCAAGAAAAATATGTGGCGAAAAAAGGGATTAAAAAAACTGTTTGATCCAGAACTGACCAGGAAGCAAACGAGAAACAAGAGCGAGGAGAAAGCAAAAGACGGAGAGGGAAAGAGTGATGTGAGACGTTGGATAGAGGAAGGGGTGAAGGTCAGAGTGGGTGGGTGGGCAGAAAGAGACCAGCAAAGGCTGTAACCATGGAGACTCCGTGACCCTGCAAGCGGCAAGCGATCGGAGAAATCGAACACACGGTGGCCGGCGATGGAACTGCGTACTTACTTGAGCAAGTCTCGCCGTCCCCGATGAAGCCTGGGTCACAGTGACACCCCACTACTTCGTTTTCCAGCCGACAGGACGCGTGGGGCCCACACTGCAGATTGACTTCTTCCAGGACTCCACCGGCCTTGCACCGCACGGTTTGCACGCACCCTGCCGCGGTGTTAACCTCACCCAGCTTGACGACAAAAGATGGAAGCGACTTGTATTTATAGTCAAAGGAGCGGTGAGTGCTCATATTTTGATGACGCGCAATCTCTATACAGTATTTATTTTCAAAAAAACCGACCCACCGACATCTACTTTACTCACAGACAGCAGAAATATATGCCTGAAGATTAGCCTGACCAGACCAACGTCTGAAATGTCCAACGAATAAGGCTATTCAAATATTTAGAGCACAAAAGAAGCAGCTGCAACCCTGAAATGCCTGAAGTGGTGAATATATAGCGCGACAAAGTTTCGCCAGGCTCCCGTCAAGTGGGCTAGAAGTTACAATCGAAAGAACCTCACGGGAATGTAGCTGCCTTGGAAAATACAGCCGCAGTCGTCGGTCTTGACGCATTTGTTGCCCTCCTTCACGTATCCAGTGTCGCAGTAGCAGCCTTCCAGACACCCAACCACTGCGTTGGGAAGTCCGAGGTTCGCCTCACGCACTTGCAGACACGTCGTCTCTGGCTGTGTCGGTCTGTCGGGGTTAGGGCCACACAGCATGTAGGTCATGTTGCCCGCGCATCTGGAGGCTGCGGAAGATAACGACGTCAACAGCAAAGCACAGAGCTGACACAGATTTCGCACAAGACTGCAGAAACATGACTGTGGGAAACTGAATTCGTCTGCTGATTTTGATCGAAACGTTTCAGCTAAGTTCAAATCCGTTTCTGTCAAAGTTCTGAGTTGTAGTTTTTTTTCCTTTTTATACATTGTATGATTTTCATTTCAAAACAAATATCAAACCAACAGGAATTGAAGCTTAATTTAAAAAAAAACACTTTTAGAGGAAAAACAAACCACTACCCCTTAATACATCTTAAAACACTGACGGCAGAAATTGTCGGTGCGCCAGGTCTTGAGGGGAAACAGGTAGTTGAGCTGACAGTCTTCTGCCAGCGACTGGGCCAAGAAACACAGCGTCTTCGTAATGTCTGTCTTCACGTGGCAAAGATCGAAGACACAGGACTTGCGCATCCCAGACAGAAGCCCGGCGTTGAACTGACGAATGCACTCCTGAAGGCAGATCACGATCGATTCAGACGGGGAGACGGGAACCAGTAAGGCAGCAAACGTACAGGCAAACAGGCTATGGTGGGAGGCAAACACACAAACAGGCAAGCAAGCAATGGTCGGGGGGGTGGGGGTGGGGGTGGGGGTGGGGGTGTTGACAACAGACTTACAGGCAGACAGCAATGGTCGCGTAAATGCACTTCTTCTCGTACTCTTTCGGCAGCAAGCAGACTGACGTACAGACAGGCAGACTGACGTACAGACAGGCAGACTGACGTACAGACAGGCAGACGGGTGGATAGACAGAAGGATTGAGAAAAGTTAAAGGACAGGAACTGACCGAGAAAGGAGACCTGCTAACGTTGAAAAGACCGTCGCAGTAATCTTCGACGACTAGGCGAGGTGAGTAGCATTCATCCGTTTGAGGCAGACTTGCACAGTCTGGTGCACACTGCGGGTTGCTAGCGAGATGCTCGGGGTCGACCCAGGAGTTTCCAAAGACCTGGTAGTTGGTCGTCTGCAAGGTGCCGAGACAGCTTTTAGAAGCAGTTCTGATCTTCATTAGCTAAACGCTCTATCCAGAACAGCCGAACGTATCAAATTTGTGATAAAATATTCTTCGATTAGTGTCAGCCGTCTGTGGAGGGCTCAGTAAACAATTGGAAAGTGAAGTTATTGCCTCGGTCTTCACAGTTTTCGGGCAACAGTGAATACAGTCTTATAAACTCGTGCAAGATAGGAACAACTCAGAACCAGGTTTGAAGACTGCGGTGCCTGCACGCGCGTGTGTGTACAGTCAAGCATATAAATATATAGTGTGTGTGCGTGTGTGTGTGCGTGTGTGTGTGTGCGTGCGTGCCCGCGCGCTTGCGAGTGCGTGAGTGAGAGAGAGAAAAAAATGCCCACCAACTGCCCTTCTAGTTGTTGACATCCGGGTCCTACGATCCATTCGTCTGTACTGTCCAAGTTGTTATTGCCACACAGGCCGCACAAACTGATGTTTGGGTTTCTCGGGAAAACAGTGAGAAGTTCCTCCTCACCGTCCCAGTACACCTCCAGCCCCATGCTTGTCTGCAGAATCTGAAGACACACACACACACACTACTTCTGTCATCTTTTTTTTACTCTTCGGGACACATCGCACTTTATTTAAATATCATCAAACGATGGAAAGCTCCGGCGTAAACCGTGAACGTAAACATTTCTGACACTCTTACTAAGGGCAGAAGACAAATTAAGACGAAAAAGCAACAGTAATAAAAGCAGGCCTAGTGTTAATGTCAGATGTCAGTCGACGCTGAGGCACTTGGAAGACAGGCAAAGGGCTGGAAGCCTGGCACTATGTTGAGACAGTTACCCAAAGAAAGGCTGGAAGTAACACCGTCATCAGACAGTTACTCCAAGGACAGACTGGATATAAAACCATTATCAGTACTTGTAAGTGACAGCCTGATGATGGTGCCAGAGAGACCCCCAATGTCTACGGAGAAATGAAAAGCTTTGGCATCATCTGAGCCGTGTTCACTCACCGCCTGACGGCCGTTGTCAAAGAGAAGAATGCCGGGAACTGTCAATCCGTGCACGGCAATGCCATTGACTGTCATCAAACGACCTTGCTTCAGAATGATTTCCTGCACCAAGACAACAACAAAATCAAATACAGCATGTCCTCGCTGTGTAGCACCTCTACAGAGCTGTAACTGCTGCTGACACAAAAGCAGCTAGCAAAGACAGATGACTACTAACTAACTCCGCGGAAAACTTAAGCAGTGGCAGATGCGTCCAGATGGTTAATTCCCTGATCCGCTGAGAAATCGTGACTTACACCATGCCATGCAACGAACTACAATCTCTCATCTGAGTCTTAATTAGAATCCCGCAATAAAATTTCGAGAAAATGACGACATTAAAAAAAAAGCCAACTGATAATCAAGAAAGATAAAGATAAAGAAAGAATAATTATTACTCACGAGATTTCTCTATAATACATTTACAATGATTAGCAGTTGGAAAATTAAACAGTAGTATTAATAATTAAAAATGAATATAAAATGTACTCAAGGTTAACCGTGGATTTGAATCAAGGTTCCAAAATACCTACATATCCAGCAAGCTGCACTTTGACCCACTGAATCCAGGTGAAGTGGCCGATGCCTTGCACAGGTGGGTTTTGCTGCCAGGGTTTGATGAGCACGCGAAAGGTCGGGGGGCTTCCGTCACATCCATCTTGGGTGGCCACGTACACGCAGGAAGTGTTGCCTTGGTAATGCAGCCAGTGGTTGTCGTAGGAGTACGTGTGTGGGTCTCCAAATATTTTGCACACTCCGACCGCTGGATTCACAGGGCAAACAGGTAGAAGGACAATACAGGCCGCGTTACGACAGTCGTGAGTAACTGTACAACGGTTTGATAAGTACCGAAGTGACATACTGTGAGGACAAGCAGGATTTTCAGATTTTTTCCACATTTCAGATTGTTATTTATTCTTTGGCATTCTGAGGTTGAGTGTGTGTGTGTGTGTGTGTGTGTGGAGGGGGGGATAGAAAAAGTTCAAATAATAAATACGCAAAAAATTACACCTCATGACAAAAGTGGAGTATAAAATCTCTCGATTCACACGCACACGCACACGCACACACACATTATATATTTATATGAATTTAACTATATACTCGTGTCTGCTCACACACATCTACACATGCGCTTGTGCACCACGCATGCACGCACCGCAGTCTTGAGAGAGACAGAGAGATTTTTTTAAGGGGAAGGAGTGCAACATTGGTCAGGGTGATATTCATGGTCAATCAAACATTATAAGAATTTGCGGATGGACAGACTAGTGCACGGATGGACAGAACGAACATCACGCTTAAGATGTGGTGCTCGCGCAGAATTCTGTGTAGCATATGGCCACATCAGGTACATAGTCCGCGATTGGTCTGGATTGAATCATCTTGTATACGTGTCCCCATCTGCGCTTTTGGGCATTAGAGCCCCAGTAAAGCAGATACATCCTGCTTATTTTACGTGCAGGGTTGCGTATATCTAATATATAAGCCGAATGCATTTTTGTTTATTGGTTGGGTTGTTTGTCTGTTTGTTTGTTTGTTATATTATTCAAAAATTCACGACTGAACTGATCCACAGCAAATTCGGCACGCGGGTTCCTTTTCATCCGCAGATTGGCAAAGGCCATATTTCGAGCCTGTGGCTAGGCCTAAACAAATATGAAATAAAAAAAAATATGACGACGCCCTTAACAAGTCATGTACACACCGACCAGCGTGCAAGGGAGATCACCACACAGTCTTTTCCCTTTCGTACAAATAGTACTTTCCCTTGCCTCGCTTGGCAACAGGGAGACGGCAGGCAAGAGTAGGTGTGAGGGGGTTGATAAAGGGGTAGGGGTGGAGATAATACACGGGATAGGGGTGGAGATAATACAAGGGATAGGGGTGGAGATAATACAAGGGATAGGGGTGGAGATAATACAAGGGATAGGGGTGGAGATAACAAAAGGGGTAGGGTGGATGGGGTAAGAAAAGCCCGGGCAGCGCAGGGTCCCCTGGCTAGTACAGTCAATAAAAACGTCCATTCATGCAACCAGGGCTGTACTATAGTTGAAGCTACTTTTCAATCCAACAACTGACAGTTTTGATGTCTCTACTTTGGCGTTAGCGGAGGGGGAGGAAAAGAGGGGATGGAACAAGATAGTCTGCCTGCTTGAAATTAAAATTTGCTTACGGTGGCAGTCGCCCGCTTTCCCCGACCCGCGGTAAGACCGTTTACACACACATTTGAACGTGCCCTGCTGATTGATACAGTAGGCGTTGTTGTCGCATCCGGCTATACCCAGGGCGCATTCATCGATGTCTGAAAAAGTCAGATGGGTGCGATTTTAGTTTGTGTTTGCGCGAGCATGTGTGCGCGTGCACGAGAGACAGCAAAATAAACACTGTCGATTAGAGCAATTACATAAAACATTGGACATCATAACTCACTGACAGAATCTGCGCTTTTACCAGTTTTCGTGCGGTGAAGAGATAAGTTCAGAAAAAAAGATACAGCCAATCAAAGCTATGATTACTTCTTCTATTCAACATGAAAGAAGATGAAGGAATGAAAAAGAAAACAGAAAGAAAAGAAGGAACAAAGGGAACAACTACCTATGGAGCTAGTACCCAATTAGCTGTTTAATCAACAAGCCAACCATCAACATTAGCCCTGAAAACAAGTAAATACAACGACAAACGCTGTAAAAGTTTCTTACCAATGCAGGTATTTGGCCCAGTCTGTTGCCAGCCTTCCTTACAGGTGCAGTTGTAAGTTCCGTCTAGATTGCTGCATTTAGCATTGTAATTGCAAGGTCCAAAACTGCATTCGTTATCGTCTGTAAAGAGAGCGTAGTATTTGGTGATACAGTGAACCTAGGGGTAATGGACGGGCTGTAGCCGAGTTAACAGACTGTGAGAGGATATGCGTCTCCGTAGACGAAAGAAATATTTTTGTGATGCAGCGAAGGATCCACACAAGACTGATTTCTTCACGTTGCAAGAGAACGGGAAGCAGAAGACAGAAATCATGCCCCCCTCCCTCCCCCCCCCC
>SMGT01013566.1:421841-441844 GCA_004794575.1 Lanistes nyassanus
CCCCCCCCCCCGCGCGAGGACGTGTGACGATAACTGAAAAAAAAAACCCAGACAGGTGAGGGACAACAGGAGCGCTGCAGCTACACTAGAAGGACTGTCTTTTATTTTATTTACTCAAGTGATGCTGACGTTTTCAGACCATCGCAGTCTGTTTCAACAAACTAAAAGTTACCAGGATAAAGACTGGCCTGCAATGACAGACGAATTTACAAGCAGCATAAGACTTTCGATGACTGATGCGGAGAGCTTTCACCACCGACCACCCTTGGCGCTGACGACAACACGGATGTGGACACGTTGGTCGATCACCCCTTTCAAGACAGCGGTGACGGAAACAGCCCGTGAGATACTAAGCTGAACGTCTCCACAAGTCACCAACATCTAACGGCATGCGTGGACATCAGTCCCGACAAGGCCAAACTGATGACCAACAACACTAAATGCTCCAGCGTGGACATCAGAATCAAGACCGACAAGCTGGCATCAATCCACAGCTTCAAGTATCTTGGGTCCATTGTCAGTGATGAAGACTCAGAGCCAGAAGTATCGGCCAGAATAGCAGACAATTGCAGTCCTCACAAAACTGGAACCTGTTGGTTCCAAGATCAGACTGATGCCCGCACCAGTCCTCTCCATCGTTCTACATGCTTGTGAGACAGGGGCCCTGACAGTGACCTACAGAGAAGGATTCAAGCCATGGATATGACATTTTTCAGAAAACCCCTTCTTACCTCTTACAAAGACGCTGATCATGCACAGTCGATGTCCAGAAAGAGAACATTCTCAGCGCCCTTATCAGCTAAATTATCTTTATTTGTTATTTGTTATCTGTCTGTTTGTGCCCTCATGAAGAAAGGGTTATGCCCCGAAACGTTGACTTATTGTCTGTCTAACACTCACTTGGCTAAATTCCTTTGCTTGTACTTTTATTACCCCAAGCCAGAGTCACCTGTTTTTTTTCTCTCTCTCTCTCTTTCTTTGAGAATATAATGGCACTGTCGAGCTTAAATTTAGCTTTAGGATCGATCTAATCTCGACTTTTACGTACGAGTCCCGGATTGGCTTGCACGAACGTTCGTATCTACAGTTCATACTTAAAGGTGTACATAAAATATACAGGGCGAATGGGGCTTACTACCACCGGAAGTCATACAAACGCTCACGCATCCCAGCCCTTAAGTACAAACCTGTGCACTCCCGTCCGTTCGCTCTGGGGCTGTCTGTGGAAGCAAACTTGTCCTTGCCCTGCCATCCTTTTCTGCACGTGCATGTGAAGCCATCAGGAGTGTCTTTGCAGACAGCGTGTTCATCACAGTCGTGGATTCCCTGTTCGCACTCATTGAACTCTGCAAAACAACGACGCCATTGTCAAGTGACCCTTCGTAAATAATAGCAGGGAGAATGGTTTCAGCCGACCGGGGATTGGGCGAAAAGAGGATGAAATGCACACAGTTTTGCCCGCACGTTTGACACAGATCGTCAAACCACGTGAGACGAAAGGAAGCCGATGGTTGTCAGGAGGATGACTTAACCAGTCTCTGATAAAGCAGGGTGTGTGTGAAAATGTTACTTAACCAGTCTCTGATAAAGCAGGATGTGTGTGAAACTGTTACTTAACCAGTCTCTGATAAAGCAGGGTGTGTGTGAAACTGTTACTTAACCAGTCTCTGATAAAGCAGGGTGTGTGTGAAACTGTTACTTAACCAGTCTCCAGGGTGTGTGTGAAACTGCTACTTAACCGGTCTCTGATAAAGCAGGGTGTGTGTGAAACTGCTACTTAACCAGTCACTGATAAAGCAGGGTGTGTGTGAAACTGTTACTTAACCAGTCTCTGATAAAGCAGGGTGTGTGTGAAACTGTTACTTAACCAGTCTCTGATAAAGCAGGGTGTGTGTGAAACTGTTACTTAACCAGTCTCTGATAAAGCAGGGTGTGTGCGAAACTGATACTTAACCAGTCTCTGATAAAGCAGGGTGTGTGCGAAACTGCTTGTGTTTCACAGCTTTGAAACAAAATAGTCTCCTGTAAAGAAGTCGACGTTCCTACGAATTTCTAAACATCAAAGCTAAGGTCAGAGATATCCCCATTTGTAACGAGCTGGGGACAACCATTCCCCGCCCCTCCCACCAAACAAAGCAAATATGCGAAAGTACGTCTGTCTGGAAAGTCCTATCACTCACCAAGCGGGCTGCGGCTGCAGGATAAGTCGCCCACTGTGACCAGAACAGATGAGCTTGAGTCAGTAACCAGGCTCTCCAGCTGCAGTGACGTCACGGGGAGCAAAGCCTTGTTGGTCAGGAGTCCCGCATCCACGCGCCACCTCTCGTCATTAGCGTCACAGTTGCACTTCCTGCAAAAAACTCATAAGGTGGGCTTGAATCTTCCACACATCGATACCTCGATACCTTAGTAACGGATAATCCTGTCAGAAGATCAGAAGATACATATAGTGAGTGTCGCGGTATTGTCTCTGTCGTGTCTAGGGGTATGGCGCTTATGTGTTTTACTCGTCTGCTCGTTGACTAGAGTTATCACAACATAAAAATGTGTCAAGAAGGGGGAAACTAACACTGCAATCGCTGCCTAATTTAATCAATTTCCATCGGCTCAAGCCCCCACCCCCTTGCTTGTCACGCGCACAACTTAATAAAAGAGGGCATCGATAATGCACTACTCTATTTATTTACAGTTACAACAGAATATTTCACTACACAAGGAATGATGCTCCAATATACATCTGACATATGTAGAACAATCACTCTCACTCGCATATATTCATCCCAGTGACGCTACACGTATCTGCACGCACTCGTGATTTACCGGGTTATGAACATTACCGTACCGATACTGCAAATCAGTACACACAAAGAACCGTATTTTCTCTGAACTAAAACTTCTCAGAAGAAGCTGTTGCGCCGACGTCTTAGTAACCAATAAGATCGACCGACGATCACAGGAAATAACCGAGTTACGACCGTGTCTTACTTTTCCTACACCGTTCGTACACTCACGTTCACGATGCTGGATAGGAATACCGCAGACGCCACGTCTCTCAGCTCCACAATCACAACACCGGTCCAAAATCCCCGAGTTCCTTTCCTGACAGGTAAGAGTCACCCCTGTTGCAGAAGCACTGCTGGTTCTCTGTCCACGTCGAGGATAATGCCTGTACTTGTCTGTAATACCTTCGTCCTTCAGCATACGGTAATCGGCATACGGCAATCGGCAACTCGGCAATCGGCATTTCACATTTTCGGCCCTGAACATTTGCGGTCGGTTGCCTATATAGGCCTGCGCGCGGACTTGCAAGCGCGCACTACCCGTTCGGGGTGGTGGTCTGTAGCCCGTGGAGGGTGGTTCGCCCCCACCTCGCAGCCGACCCCCTCTCAGGGTGACGGGTCAACCGGGGGACGGGGTGCGGGTTCCCCTCGCTCTCAGCCGGCTACCTTCCCCACCGCGCGGTCTCTCCTGGCTATTTTGTCGAACCAATCGGGTCGCCCGTAACAATTTGCTCTACCTCCTGATTGGTTAGGGCAACTAGACGCCTGAAAACTCACAACAGCGAGTAAGGAGCAGTTAAGATTTTTTTAAACGGGTATGAGAGGAGGGAGGACGCGAGCCCTAAGCTCTGAAGTCAGAAAATGAGCTCTATGAAGAACGCAAAAGTAAAAATGTGTTAAGCCCAACTTACGTTTCACCTGCAGTCATGGAGAAGAACTTGTGTTCGAGAAAACTCGAAGCTATTTATAGAGGACAAGATACGCACAAGCCCTCCCTGTCCCTTAGAAATAAACACCCTTCCCTGCACACACATGCACGTTGACGCAAACAGAAGAGGCACGTTGCCATTCAAGTGCCGATGGCAAACCTGCTTCTCTGATTGGAGGCACTGTCCAGGCCACCACAGGAGCCCTGCACGCCGCACGCGCAACTTCCGGTGACGTTGCTGCCCCACACGCTTCTCGGGATGTCGTTGTAGCTGGTCCAGTACACCCCGCCGCCTAGAATCTGGACGCAAGAATCCGACGTGGTTTTCAAGAACTGGTCACTCGTCGCTTTTATCTTGTTGTCTAAATTGTAGCAGAGGCAAAGGTAAAGGAGAACGTATAGGAGCAAGTCTATTGTCGCTGCTTCCTGCAGGAGAGCGCGCGTTTCCTGTGAGGAACAATGCGTTTGTGACGCCTGAATGAAGTTAATTATTGCAATAGTCGTCAGGATGAAACACGCAGCAAGCAGTGATGATGACGGCATAGTGGTGGTGGTGAAGGGAGGGGGTGGTGATAATAGGGTTGGTATATGACCCCTTGTGGTAGCCGGTCTACTGCAGATAACAGGTATACGCCGCGAAAGAATAAGACAAATACAGGCGAATACACAAGATCAAAAAGCAAGTGACAAAACGAGGAACACGAATACCATAGGGCAGAGTGGACTATAGGGGGTAGATGTATGAATGCGGGTATAACAAATGAAATAATAATACAAGCAATCAACAGTTGTTCAGTACATATTTTCAAATATTAAAAAAGTCCATTGCAAGGCTACTACTGAAATGGGGCAACTTTTTGTGAGCGTTGGGGGTATATGTAAAATTACTTAATTCATCCACAAGATAAAACTTGAGGCTTAAATACGTTTTGCATTTTATACTGACCTGGGAATTATTTCACATGCGGGGTTTTAAATGCATGTATTGATATTTAAAACAAGGGAACTGGACCAAGCGAAGACATGACAAAGACAAAGACGAAGACAATCTACATGCTGTTTCGGGGCACTACTCCTTCATCAGGACGACACAAAAACGACGAAAAAACGAAAAGGAAAAAGACTTTGCTCCAAGCGGCAGTCACTTGTTTTTCATGTATTGATATTGTTATGTATTGATACTGTAATATGTTGATGTATTAATAAACTGAAGACAGCTTTTTTAATATTGAAAGCCATGAAGGATCTGTGCTGTGACTAACCATGGCCTTGTAACACTCATACTTGACCGGCTGGTTACAGTAGGTAGAGAACTGGATGAGAGCAAGAAGTTGGGCTGACGAAGGAACGAAGTAACTGAATTCTCTGGAAGAGTTTGCATCCACCGGGGTGCGAGGAGGCGTCGCCGAGCGAATGACAGTGACACCTGTAACGAAGGCAGAACACACGCCGTTGTCGGTCGAATGACAGCGTGGAACTTGTAACAACATCCCAGCACACTTCACAGTCAGAGATCAAACGACAAGGATATCGGTAACAAAGTCTCACCCCCCGGCATCGCGAGAGTAGCAATATCAGTCCCTCCAACCTGTAGGCAGTTTTTCTGTGTCAGTAACAGCACCGGTCGACAAACACGGTCACGGAGCTTGCATGGGTTTGTCCGTGTGCTTGTTGTTGTTGTCTAGTATTAATATGCCAGAGTATTGGAACCTTTAAGTACTGATCTACTAGAGCCGAGCAGTTTCCTCCACAATAAAACAGAAGGATAGTGATTGTATACTGACCGACTTTCGCGGACACGTTCATTTTACAGTAGACTGGAAAAGCGTCTACAACTCCAGGCTTGGGATTGATGTAGAACTCGCCGCTCCTCCTGTAATTGATGCCGTATCGTCTCCCCCATTCGATGGCCTCCTGGCAATCCTTCGGGTACCCTGAATTTTTTTGGTAATAAAGTTAAGGGTTTGACAGGGCCTGAGCACTTCCTTACTGTTTATGAATCTTCAAGTGTTCTTGTAGTTTAAAAAGTGGTGGTGGTGATGACGGTGACAAGGATGATGAAACGATAATGATGAGAACGACGACGATAACGATGGCATTAAAGTACAAGGGGGGGGGGCTGGTTGTTTTTATTTTTTGTTTTTTGCTGAGGGTCAACTTACGAGCGATGCAGTTGGTGCAGAATGTGCTGCCGACAGTCATTACGCCATAAGCGGTGCTAGTAGTCTGCCCGCCAATCACCACGCTGGTAACGGGCAGCTTGTCTTTGCGACTGACGAGGCCCCAGTCTCCTGACACCTGTGTACGTGTGTGTCGAAACCAGACAGCGATTAGGACAAGCCACAGCCAGATTTCCATGTCCTTTACAAGTTAAACACAAGCGCGCGCGCACGATGCCATCCCTTTCCTCACTTAGCTCTGCTACCCTACCTTCATTCGCTCCGTTACTTCTCATGCATCGAAGTTCTTTCACCGTAATAATTATTTTAATGTGCAAACCCAGGGCGTGCACTCTTAGCTGCCTACTCACGTCACCGGAAGCTGCGTCACAGTGGCAGCTAACACCGGCTCCGCACGTGCCGGTGAGGGAGCACGGACACCCGATGACGTCAGTGTTGTTGTCTGTTCCGAAAGCTAAAGATGGCTGGCCTTGGAGAGTGTAGTAGCTGTAGGCAGGATTGCCGGAGTTAATCAGCTTCGTGTTGAGACATTCAAAGTCTACCGCCTTGGAGGAAAAAGGGGCAGTCGTCACTAAAGTCGTGAAGTTGTTCGACAGACTTTCATCGAGGCCTAAAAGTGTTGCAAAGTGTAATCTGCTACGAATTGAAATCCTTCAGTCTGGTCGTAATCAGAAAACCAGCCTGAACCGAAAATAAAGCTTAAAATAAATATGATGTTTCACATATCGAAAGCTACAGGAAAGCAGAATGCGAGCTCAAAAAGCAACAACAACAATAATAATAACGCTTTGTACCTGCCAGCAGTAGGGGGATTTGTCAATCATCGTCTGGATCTGCTTCTTGCTGGCATATCGGTAAGCAACTGGCGTTGACATGCCAGCTGGCTGTGGAATGTTCTGCACCCGCACTCCACTGACTAAAGCATCCTGCACCGGAACCTGGAATAAATCACAGCAATGCAAACACCTTGACAACGCACAGTCCACAAATGGACCTCCACAGGTAGTGTCAAGCATCCATCATTACTGCCACTGCAAAGAGGACATGCAAGAGCGCGCGATGCCGGCAAGTTCTGCGCACTCATCACCAGTAATTTTCTCCTTTGCGCATGTTTGGGTTCTGAGCAGTGGGTTCTACAGACTCATCTTCAGCCCCAGCAGGGAATCTTCCCTTGTAAACATGACTGTGTTCGAAGGTTCGCCAGAACAGCCCCACATCTCCCACTCCCTTCCCAATCCGAGGGATGTAAATCTTGCAAAAACCCAGCACATTGCTGTGCATTACCTCCCACAGGGCACAGTCTTCTCTGCGTCGGAACTCGCACTTGACCTGGAAGGGTTCAACTCCCCCAGCACCGTCGGGATCAAGCATGTATTCGTTCGTTCCAGGGAAGACTGGGCTCTGTTCTCCATCCGCCATGATCTGATAGCATGTCTCAAACACATCTGCAGAAACACCAAGAAGTGCATCATGTTTGTCACCAAGTATAAAAACAATAACTTCCTTTTCACTCCAAATGCTGTTTTCGACTGAGCGGTTAGCATCATGTCTCGGACGGCTATACTTAAAATAGTTTTGCTGCTGATTTTAATGTCCCTTCAATTCTATCGAAACATATGTAAAACCTTTTTTTGATTTATGTCGTATGGCTACAAAAACAACAGGAGGAACACACATAGCTATTGGACGGGAGCCTGTCCTACTTGGCAGAAATGAAGGGACTAACCTGTACATTTGACGTCATCTACAACAACGGTGACAGGCCCAGCTAAAGGTAGCCGAAGTCCTGTGATGGGAAGTCTACTCTTTTGGTGAACGGCGAACCCAGCAGGTGGTCCGCATTGCTGACACTGTTCCGAATACAGCGAACACAGTGCGGACGGTATTTCTGTCACCAAAAAAATAAAATTAAATAAAATTCCGAGTTTGATATTAGGTAATAGACCCAGAGCGCAACGTCTTTCGACTTTGAAATCGGTTGAGTTAGTTCACCGTAATGTTTTGTTGGCCAAAATGCAAGCGTTGAATTCAACTGCCCTGGTGAGATCGAACCCTTCAAATGTTTTACGAACATGGACAGTGGTAAAGGACGTGAAGTCAGACTGGAGCCTAAACAAGTGCAAGTAGTCCTTATCAAGGCCACGTTCCAAATGGTCATAATACATGCTTATAAACCGCACGCGTGCGCCATTGTGACTTCACGGTTTGGTCTCTTTCTCTAGCCAGTTCAGAGCGTTGATGCTTCAAACATTATATACTGCAAAGTGAAAATATGCTTATAGTTTTACCCCACTGCCGACATTTAGTAAACCTGTGTCTTGTGCAGTTAAAACACTTCTGTTTTATTCAGCTGTAACGAAAACAAAAGTGAAATCTTAACTTTCGAACATTCAAAGACAATAGTCTCTGTTCCAAGCGGTTCATTTTACTAGCGTCTTAACCCCCATGCTATACAAAGTCTTGTACCAGGATTCCGCCAGTGCACTCCCTGCAAACCAGGCCTCAGTCTAGATGTCTAGTAGCGAGATGTCTAGTAGCAAGATGTCTAGCAGCGAGATGTCTAGCAGCGAGATGTCTAGCAGCAAGATGTCTCGCAGCGATATGTCTAGTAGCGAGATGTCTAGTAGCGAGATGTCTAGTGGCAGAATGTCTAGTACCAAGATGTTTAGAAGCAAGATGTCTAGCAGCGAGATGTCTGGTAGCGAGATGTCTCGCAGCGATATGTCTAGTAGCAGGATGTCTAGTAGCGAGATGTCTAGTGGCAGGACGTCTAGTACCAAGATGTTTAGTAGCAAGATGTCTAGTAGCGAGATGTCTAGTACCAAGATGTCTAGCAGCGAGATGTCTAGTACCAAGATGTTTAGTACCAAGATGTTTAGTAGCAAGATGTCTAGTAGCGAGATGTCTAGTAGCAAGATGTCTAGTAGCAAGATGTCTAGTAGCGAGATGTCTAGTACCAAGATGTCTATTAGCAAGATGTCTAGTAGCAAGATGTCTAGCAGCGAGATGTCTAGTACCAAGATGTCTATTAGCAAGATGTCTAGTAGCAAGATGTCTAGCAGCGAGATGTCTAGTACCAAGATGTCTAATAGCGAGATGTCTAGTAGCAAGATGTCTAGCAGCGAGATGTCTAGTACCAAGATGTCTAATAGCGAGATGTCTAGTAGCAGGATGTCTAGTACCAAGATGTCTAGTAGCAAGATGTCTAATAGCGAGATGTCTAGCAGCAAGATGTCTAGTAGCAAGATGTCTAGTAGTGTCTATAATTGTGCACAACCTTTAGATTTAAATGCGTTCTCTGACATCTAAACTCATTACAAATGGAAATTGAACAACACACAAACGTGTAGCAAAGCGCAGTAGCCTGGCTTCACTGAAGTAAAAGGATATACCGTTCTGGCTTCATTAAAGTGCAAGTTGCAAAGACCTGCTTTTCTCTCGATGGTGGGAAATGGTTCGTCAGAGGGACCTACACTCTATCAATTGCTAATCAAGAATTTCACACTTATTTTTAAAGCACGGGGTCATGTTCTGTGGGTAGAAAGCCTTTACCCTCTGTGCTGAGCGTCTCCCAGGTGTACTGCAAGTCTCCGTCAATGGAGACCCATCCGAAGCTATCACCCAGTGTGACGTTGGTTCCAGCCGGGACGCAAAAGATGTACACTCTCTGCGAGCAGTACACGTGAGTCTGCATCAAGTTGTGGATGACTGTGATGTTGAAGGCATAATACCTGATGGATATTGTGACGTTTTCTGTTGGCGGTATCACGTACTTGGTGTCTGACGGGCGAATTTCCTGAAGAAAGATAACTTAAGATCGTGATTTGGGTCTTTTATGTTCATTCCTCAGCAGGACGCCCTCACCCGTGAAAAGTGAAACAACAACAAAGAACAAATGAGGACAGAGCGGTATAAATCATCAAATGACAACCCCAACAAAGTACTGGCAGCGCTAGACACAACCGTATGCTGCCACGTTCCTTACTTTCGACTACTCAAAAGTAAACAACTGAACGGCTTTAGTCGGTGAAGCTTATAGACATTATTGACCGGCAGACCTGTTTCCCGCCAGACCACAGAAGTGATATTATACGGACGATGTTGACTCACCAGCAGACCAACGAAAGGGTCTGTCAAAAGACGGCAGGCGACGGGGATAGGCTGGCGGGGATCCATATAGACTATCTGCAGCGTCTCGGCTGGAATTACTCCCGCTTGAGTTCTCACATCCTGGCAACTCTTTTGAATCCCTAGCGGAAGAAAACAAGACAGACAGACAGACAGAGAAAAAATAAAGTAGCCTGATGTGTCATGTCTATATAAAACCAACCAAACAAAACACACGGGTTTAGATCCCATCCCTCGTTACAATAATTTTAGCATGTATGGAAATCCAGTTCATGACAATGTTATAATCATTTTTTATCGGTCAGCAGGCGTTGCAGTTAAGTTCAGAACTGTCAGAAGGTTTGGACAGAATCAAATATCGATGCATGAGATCAGATATTTACGCAGCGTTGAGACCTCTTACGGCAACCCTTGACTTTAGTACAGATGGGAAACGTTATGCCAATAAGAGAAAGAAAAAAAGAAAGAAAGAAAAAAGAAAGAAAAGAAAAGAAAGAAAGTGACTTTAAAATACCTAACCTCTGGCAGACCCCGGATGGCAAACCATTGCTGACAGCTTAAATTCCAAGCGGCGGAAAGGAATGCTCTGTGAACTATCAGCAGTAATTCCATCCACAGACAGACAAACCTGCCAGAAACACATACGTCTCGTCAAAAGCCACATGAAAACTAAAGCGAGGCGATACTCTGATCTGTTCCCCGAGCTAGCCACTCTATGAGATGCCTTATTTTGAGTATGATTTTCATCAGGGATTCATTGTTAAAATGACAGTAATAGGCGGTTTGATATCGACCGGAATAGTTTTTGTCTACTTTTTTTCTCCGCCCTTCGAATAGTCCGTTCCCGTTCTGGGAATCTTAGAGCAAAGTGTGCGCTTATTAAGATAAATAACAAGAGACATACTTGTCAAGCAGTTTTTTCAGCTTATATATATATATCCTGTGTCCAACTGAAGGACATAGCACTAATGTTTAACAGCAGGGTTTGCATTAGCAGCCAGCTAATCTTTGTGTTAAGACGGTCAAACCACAATTTCTTCTGAGGTCGTTAAGTGAGGATAAATATAAGTTTGATCAGATCGTGTCCGCTAACCAAAGAAAGTCCTTTCGTAATCCTATTCTTCCTTTACACAAAGTAGATACCAGCTGACGAGGAAAAAAGGCAACAAAAAGAAGAAAAAGCATGTTGCCCCTGGGAGTAAATCTCACCTGACACACTGGGATTTGGTTTTTCGTGATGATGACAGCGCCATCGCTACGCAGCTGCCCATCCTCTACATCGCAGTTGCATTTGTTTGTTCGATTTCCGGCGCAATAGCCGCCTACACCGCATGCGCAGGAATCTTCTCCGCTGCTTCCGGCCCAGCCTTCGACAAACGAACTTCGTAGTCACGTGACACAATCATGCCGTGTTAGTTGACCCACTCCATGTCTGGATTTTGTAAGTATTTAATTTTTTTACATCCATATTAAAAGAATTTTTATGCAGCTCTATTCCCCACGAACGGGCTCAACGATTTTTACAGAAACGACCGAAACAGTCACAACACAAACTAGTTTATCCTCAAACAACACGCAACAACACTAACATAAACAAACAAACAAAAAAAACTACCACCAGCATCGCTCGAACACTCGCAATCTCCCTCTCCCTCCCACCCTCTCCCACCCACCCCTCTCTCTCACGCGCGCACACAGCGTTACCAACAAGATCGGTGAACACAGTGGAAAGCGCGACGAAACAGGTTTTGAGCTGTGTTTTGAATGAAACAAGAGAAGGAGCATCCCTGATTTTGGCAGGCAGTAAATTCCAGACATTAGGGGTAGAGAAACTAAGAGAAACGCTAGCGCGCACACACACCCGCGCACGCACAAACACACACACACACAAACGCTTCACACGCACACATATCCACATGCGTGCGCACACACAGCCCTCTTTAACTCTCTATGTTCATATGCACCTCTGCACTTATTTATGTAGGGCCTTTGTGTGCGCGTGCATCGCATATACATGTGTCAGGAACGCCTAGTACAGTTCATTTTTTTTAAAAAGGCAGGAAATAGGGAGTTCAGCCTGCAGGTCAGCGACAGTTCGAACTGTCAAGAGTGACGAGGTCTTCCTGTGTTTCACTGCGACTTTAAGAACAAAAAGTACTGCGTGGGCACAAAAATTGCTGAATCAGTGGAGACAAACCTTCTAGAATGTTCTCGAACAACCAAATATTATGGGATTTAGACATCAAGTGACCAGATAGTATATTAGGGGCGGCAGCACCCCCAAACTTTGCTTGTCCATTTTACACCAGGGAGTAACATCAAAAACCGTTGACGTTACCAAGTCCGTGGTCGGCTATCAAAGGTGACAAGAGCCTTATAGCAATAAACTCGAAGTATACTGACAGGTTTCAAGTCCGAAACTGGAACCCGAAGTAACAGAATTGGAGTTCTGTTGATTAATGTATTGCCCCGAGAGGATATACATTCTGTGTAACTATTGCAGAGTCGAGGTCTGGTAGTTAAGAGTAGAAGATTGAGTTCGCGTCCGCTAGAGCGTCTAGGGCTTACGGACAGCAGTGCTAAGGAGAGCACATATAGACCACGTAGGAATCCGCGGATTTGCCGAGTTTGTCCCTGATTCCAGAAAGCCAAACGACAAAGAACACAAGTTTCGAAGAGGTTAATACTCTGAGTGTACATGAAAACGTCAACTTACTACTGCAAGTAAAGAGAGATTGGATTGTTACATTGAACGAACGTTGAAATATTGGCTTGCTTTGAAAAGAACTTTAGTTAAAAATCCGTCAGCCACGTGGGTCGTATCATCGCCCGTCTACATATCATCGCCATCTTTAACAACATCGCTCGTCTTCAATTTCACCGCCGTCTTCAGTATCCTCGCCTGTCTTCAGGATAATCGCCATTATCCATATGTCATCGTAAACGTCGTCGACTTCTGATTTACAAGAACTTGTCTGGCAATAACATTTAGGAGTGCACTGTGGATACTAGAGATATTGCATCTTGTACGTGAGGAACTGTAAAGGAACAGAATTCATTTTATCGACAAGAAGCTTTTGGATTGTGTGACTGAGGAATAGATCTAATTAGTGTGTGTGGGATTATGACATGAACGTAAGTGTTTTTAAACTCATTTAAATAATTTCGTATTTTTTTGAAGTAAAAGGTGGAAATGGATCCACAATTGCATTTCTTTCGGGTTGATTGAGGCGTCTAACAAATTTCGAACACGAACGCGCATTCAGACACACAACACACATCAATAAACTAAATTAAAGAGAGGAAAGTTTTGTTAATCTGGTTTCTGGCAACATGCACTATGATAAATCATAAAAAGTAACGTCAAACACATAATACCTCTGAAACAGGCCTGCACACAAAATAATTCGCAATCACAATCTCCTACATATAAACTCGCACGCCCTCGAGGACGCGCTTGCAAGCGCATACGCTGAAACGCTCTTGCACACAAACATTCACATCCGCCTGTAAAGAAAAGCTTAACATTCACACCTACGGAAACATTGTGCAAAACGTACACGTGTACATGCGCACAAGGACATCGAAACGCCTGGTTACACACCAGTCTGATGTACGCCATCGCAGGTCGTGTAGTTCACGTGTCCGTAGACCTTGGCATACTGGCAGGAGACGGTGAGCTCTTGGTAACAGTTGTTGGATAAGTCTCGCAGCCTCTACGAGAGACACAAAAAAAACCCAACAACAAAACCCAACATCAGTGAAAGTACACGCGCCAAAAATACCGTGCTCGCGTAGGTGTGTGCGTGGGTGGGTAGGTGATTGAGTGAGTGACGAGCAATTGCGAAGAAAGTGCTAGAAGAAGGAGGATACGGGATGCAGAAAACGAGAAAATACTGGAGGATTGCATGAGGGAAGGAGGAGGGCCAATGACGGAGAGGAGTGAGGGGTACGGAACGGTACCAAGGAAACAGGATAAACGAGGAGATTAGAAGTGGAGAGGACAGAGGAGTGGGAAGAAAGATCGTGGATGGGGTGGAATAGGCATACGGGGAAAAACAGGAAGTCAATTGGAAGATTAAAAGCACTGCAAATGCATCGTCACATACACATTAACATTACCAAAACAAAAACAAAACCCAAAAAAACCAGCAAAACACGAGGGACAGCATGCATAGGCATAGTACAGAAACGAAAACGAGCACACATGGGCCAGCACACACGAGCGCACACATACGCGCGCGCACACACACACACACACACGCCCAAATGCATAAAGCGGTCACCAGAAGCTGTTCAGGTGTGATGACGGTTCCATTCCTGTCTGTGTAGACAATGTCAAAACATTGGCTGGCGGGGTTGGTGCCGTTCGGGACAACAGATCCTGTTTTTGTGGCTGGAAGCGACAAAAACACAGCAAATAATATTTCTGTTGACATCGATAACATTTATCATCTCGGATCCGTGACGTAGAAGGTCCCATGGGGGCATGCGGGATGCTGCCCCCGACAGTCTCTACAATCCTTGTCTGTCAACCGTCTTTATATATTTTCCAAATGGTTGACCTCGGTTAAGGTCAGGTAGTCAAGTGTTTCTTTTTCTCTATTGTGTGTGTGTGTGTGCTTGCGTGCGGATGTGTGTGCGTGTGAAGTGTTTGTGTGTGTGTGTGTGTGCATGCGTGCGCGGGTGTGTTTGTATGTGTGCGCGAGATTGGGTGTTGTTAATTAATGCATTAATGTTTCATCTAACACTGGTGTCTTTATCATCAATATTGATATTTTTGTGTATTATTGACGTTATCGACATCGTCTCATCTGTCGGCGTCATTACCTCTGCCCGACGATTGGAATTTTGGGAACTTTTGTACGTATGCTATTTTTTATTTTGTGACTTGGATGTTGGTTTGCTTGTATTCTGTAACACCAAGACAAAGTCCTATGGTTGCATGTGGGAAATAAAGTACTGTTACTGTTACTGTTTGAAACCTGTCGTCTTTAAGTCGGGGCATTGGGATTGGAACACCAACAACAATATGAATAACAACAAATAATTTCTATAGAAGTTAAGAGCTGAACAGACGCGAAGACGTACTGTACAAATTGAAGATAAACTTACAGGTAGTAACACTGGTTTCAGGAAATTTGCACTCCACCTCAAAAGGTTCAATATTGCCCGCCCCATCAAGGTCGATAGTGTAGTAACCTGACTGTGGCATTGCCTCCCCTTCCACTCCTTTGCGCGACGAAACGAAAGCTTTGATATCGTTGCAGGTTGGAAACGTCTCTGAAAAATTAAGAAAAAGGACAAGAAAATTTACAGATGCACGTCCTAATAAAGATTGCTATCTTATGTTGATCATGTACGGGGGAAAAATGAAATTCACGGGGTTTGGCATCTCTCAGTTAAACTCAATACTTTTTCCTTTAAATAAAACCTAACATTATTTAAAACAACTGCATGCATTGAAATGCACATAATCGAAACATGTATGTGTGTGTGTGTGTGAGAGAGAGAGAGTGTGCGCGTGCTTGTCCGTATGCGTGTGTGTGTGCAAATATATATATATATATGCATGCACAAGGACCCAGAATACGATACTTGCCTGCACTCTAACCTCTTATCTTCGCATACATTATGCACACACATCATCCTGATGTGCACCTAGTTCCCGGAAGGACGTTAAGCAACAAACATCCAACATGTCATACACGCACGCGTGCATACATATACACATAGATTTGTACATACGCTCTCATGCATAGACATACACATAAACATAACATTCGTACAAAACACTGTTGTAATCACACATCATGTTTCGTAACCCAAAAGCAACGTTGACAAAACAAAGCGTCTGTTCACCGTAGCACATCAAGGGGCCAGTGCGCACTTGTGCCGACGACCAGTTTGTTGCCAGCTGCTGCAATAAGTTGCCGAAATCGATGGACATCACAGGGAGTCGGTCTGTGTCCATCAGCTTGGCGTAGTCCTTGCTGCACATGCAAGACAAGATCTGTCGAAAACTAAATAATGAGGGCTGATAGTACTGCAGACAGCCGGCCCCTTATCTATGTAAACAGTGCTAAATTTATACCCGAACAGCAAATTTTTTTTCTCTTAGAAAACGCTGTTTCTATGAATTTCTACGCTATTTGCTCCTGGAACGACTGAATAACTCTTAATTATTACTGACTAAAGAGGGGGAAATCGGCTATTCAGTTTTCTTGCATGTGAAATTCAAGTGACTTACTCTAGAACATCGGCTATGATAGGAATGTCATCTATTCAGTTGTAATGGATTCGAGCCCAGAAATGATGCACAACCCTAAGTGTTAGTACTCTACACTAAGTAAAAAGTTGGTTGGTAACCCAGCGTTCATTCTGTTTTTTGTTTCTTGCTTTTGAAACATATAGGTTAAGACAGCAAGATCAGGTAGTCAAGTGATCTTTTTCTCCAAAATGTCCCGGATGAAGATGCAGTAGAAAAAGGACTACGAAAAAGCGATGCGTGTGTTATAGCAACAGGACAGTATACCCTGAAGGTTATCGTATTTACTGGAAAGGGCATGTTCTTCTTAACTGTATCAGCGCAGTAAAAGTCACGGTCTGTGCGTCTGCTAAATGAATGGGCCCGCCGCCCCTCCATTTCGCCTCCTCCCTCACCTTGCCCTTTCGCGATAATCTGCTCTGCTGTCTTTAGTCTAATGGGGTTATGTACTTTCCCCTATACATCATCTTTCACATGTCAAATGAATTCTGCGTATTGTGGTTCCATGTTTCTTTCTCCGGTTGTGTAGCTTATATCTTTTAAAACCCACATTTTTACGCATACCCATTTGTGTTGTTCCCGTCGCAGCTGCATGTCCCCGAAGAGCAGGTGGAGAGGGTCTGGTCCAGACGAAACCGGTTTCCGTTGAGGTCAGACCAGAAAGCTGCGCCTGGGGAATATAATTATGCGATAACCCAGCTAGCACACTCAGGGTTGAGGTCAGACCAGAAAGCTGCGCCTGGGGAATATAATTATGCGGTAACCCAGCTAGCACACTCAGGGTTGAGATCAGATCAGAAAGCTGCGCCTGGAGAATATAATTATGCGATAACCCAGCTAGCACACTCAGGGTTGAGGTAAGATAAGAAAGCTGCGCCTGGGAATATAATTATGCGGTAACCCAGCTAGCACACTCTGGGTTGAGGTCAGATCAGAAAGCTGCGCCTGGGGAATATAATCATGCGGTAACCCAGCTAGCACACTCAGGGTTGAGGTCAGATCAGAAAGCTGCGCCTGGGGAATATATAATCATGCAGTAACCCAGCTAGCACACTCTGCTAGCCCAATACTGACCAAACAGAGCTCCGACACCGACCCAACGCAGGTTCTCTCCACCTCGACCTGAATAAGCTACAGGTGAGTGGTAGTCTGGAAGCCATTTTTGTCCACTGAACTTTCACAGGGACGCAGGAAACTGTATTTATTGTCCGCACCCTCGAGATGTGAATATATTTGTTAAAAAAAAACAACTGCAGATGGCTGAAACAATTGGAGCAAGACGTGCAAGGATAGAGTTCATTACGTTTGTTTGGTAAACGAAGAGACCAAGTAATTAGTGAAGAGGTGTAGCATTTACAGACGAACATAGTTTTCTAATACCCTTACCTGAGTTCCATGTGAGTGAGAATGCTGAGCAATCAATCTCTATTTCCTGGACGCAGTAGGTGGACCTCGTTTTCAGAGCCTCCAGCTGAAGGATGTTAATTTGCAGGTAGCCTAGGGAAACGTTTCCAGAAACCTCGAACTGTTATGTAAAAAATAAAAAAAATAAAAATAAAAGAAAGTTAAAAAACACGTTTGAAATTATTATAAAGTTTGACAGCTGTCCATGACAGACATGCTTTTGTAACGTGGACACGCTTTTGGTGATAACATAGAAAAAGACTGACAGTAAGAGTAATTTCCATTAATTGCAAACGTTTAACTTCCTGTCACATTTTTCACACTTATCTAAGAAAAGATATGCCCAAAGGTCTATACAGTCTTTTGGAATAACCGTGGACTCAAGGAATGAGCGAATCAAAACATCACTACAATTTTTTCCTATCTTCAATATTCGAACCGGTCTCAGCTATTCTTGGAAGTCATAGCTGGACTAGGAGTGTCATAGTGAAGGATAGCAGCAACGCACAGCAAGTTCGTTGTCATGGTGAATCACAGTGATTCCTTGAGCAGGGATGTCTTGAAACACACACTGGACCAGAAAAGGCTCGACGTTATCTGAAGAACATAAAAAATGTCTCGATGTCTAGCAGTCCTGAAATGTGCTTACTTTTAATGGGTTTCATAACTTTTCTAGCTTCCGCACACAACAGGAAATTATTCCCAAACAATTAGATTATGGAAATATACTGTCAGATGTTTCAAATGTTTCATAGAAAGATAGCTTAGAAAAGTTTCATAACACAAATGCGGCAGACTGTATCTTCAGAAGCACGAAAAAGGAAGATAAAGTTCATTTCAGTACATTTAATGAAAGCTCAAAGAATCCAGTAAATGAATGCTTCCCCAAAGTCTCTATGGATGCTCTTTGACAGTATCTGCAAGTGTACGGGGTGTCTGCGCATTTTGCACGAAGGGGAAGTTTTATTTTTACCTTCGTCTGCACCAGGTCCATCTGGGTCAATAAAGTACGAGTAGGTCTTTGGATTAAATCGTGGCGTTTTGCGAAGCTTCTCGCAGTTTGGTTCAATGCCTGTGCAGAAGGAACAAGCAGATGAAATATTTCAAAAACATAAAAAGTTGGTAAGACGCGTGAACATCACATACTGCAAGTTTAGATAAGAACTTACCGTGTTTGCTACTCTAACAGACTTTCAGTTATTGAAAATTAAGAACACTTTAATGTATAATGTTATAATATCTTGCAAAAAGAGAACATAACAGACCGGCAGAAAACCCGACAAACCAATATCAAATATTAAAATATACCGAAAAGGGGGGGGGTCTTTAGAGGGAGAAAAAACTTAATGAGGAGAATAATTAATCCTGTATTGCCACGTGTCCTGTATTGCCACATGTGTCCTGTATTGCCACATGTGTCCTGTATTGCCACATGTGTCCTGTAGTGTCACGTGCTCTTAAGTGTCAAATGTTTTTTGTTTGTGAAACAAAGAAAAAACTTAATGCAAGGTATTGCTTTCGTCGAAGACGACGACTTTGCAAAATCAAAAAGACAGTGTACATGCAAATATGGATTTTGCTAAGATTACTAATATTCCTTACCAAATTGTTTGGCTGCACATCTGACTGCAGAGATGTAGAATTCGCCTTCCATCCCTGGACCCGTATTGGCCACCAAACCCACAACAGGGAGGTCTTTCTTGTCAATAATATCGCCCATATCTTGGCGCCAGATATTACCTCCAGCATCACAGTTACATCTGCAGAGCCACAAAGACAGCGATCGCTGGTCACTTATCGTTGATTAAATATGCAGAAAGGGAAATAAATTGCATTCGAATCAAGTTTATTGTAAAATTCGCATATGCCTGTGACGTTTTTGTCTTGTCGTCTGAGGCACTCTACTTTTGGCGATGGTACACTGTCACGTGTTGGGGTCTGGTGGGTCAAGGAGATTGCACCATAGATTCCAGGTGTGATCCATCCTCGACTCTCAGGCCCTAATTAAGGTCTATTATCCCCTTGTTCAAGCCGCCATCTAGCCGCTCACGTCATCACCAGCCCAGGATTAGTTCCCTGTTTACACTTATGATCGGGGGTACTGGCCCTAGAAACCAGGGGCAAGGTGTTACATACCCTGGGGCTGCTAGGGTGGGATTCGTGAAGGTGTCAGGCTGACCAGGTGTGCGTTAGTTGTTCAGGGAAGATTACGTAGCTGGAGAAAACTAGCGACGCGTAGTGTCGAGCATCAAGAGCTTTGATGTAGCCGCGCGAGGTAAACAACCAGGAACGGGAGGGGGGTAGTTGTGTCCACA